>JARHVA010000598.1:0-10000 GCA_037957365.1 Torreya grandis | reverse complement strand
GCATCATGTAGTCTTCCCTATTTAAATAAAAATGGTTAGATTATCCATGTATATAATGATTCACTTACCAATTAATTAATGGAATGCATGGTCCATTACTCACTGTAAAGTTGTTCCTATATTGATTAATCCAAATGACATTCACTTGTAGGAAAATGTTCCCCACTTGGTTATGAATGCAGTCTTCATTCAACTATTCTTGTTCACTAGGACTTGGTTGTAGCCTAAAAATCCATCAAGGAATAACATCATTCCAAACCCACTCACCAATTGAATGAATTCATCTAGGGATGGCAAGGAATAATTATCCTTCTCTGAGGATCAGTCTACGTTCTATAAATCAACATAGATTCTAATTTCTCTATATTTTTTGGATAGGCACAAGTTTGGAAACCCATGTTAAGTGTTGTATAGTAAATATTATCATTGCATTGATAAATTTCTTTACTTCCTTGTAAATAAGGGGTTCCAATACTACATTGAGTGGCCTTATCTTTGCTTGAAGGGTTTGCAGGCTTCTTTTAATGGGATAATATGAGTAATCACACTAGTGTCAAATATTTTAAGGTCATCATATGACCAGGTAATAACATCCTTGAATCTGGTTGGAAGGGCAACAATTTTATTTAGTTCTTCCTTGGTGAAAATTAAGCTAATGTTGACATTTTGTTCATCTCTAAGATTCCCCAAGTTGACTTGTTTGAAATCCTTTCCACTTACCTTGGACTACTTATCTTCAGTTCTTTGTTTATCTAGATCAAACATCCTTTCCAAGGAGATCATGCCTTTAGGTATCTGGTTATCTTTGAGTTGAATAACCCCATCTTCATTGTCCTTTGGAATTTCTACATAACTTTCATCTCATTCATCTATAATGGAGGATTCAAACATGTCATCACTACACAAGATGTCAATGATTTATTTATCATCATCAAAAACTTGGAAGTGATTGATGTTGTCTGGTATAGAGGGGGATGAAATTGTCTCCATGATAAACTCCTATAGGTTCAATAGCTCAGGGGGAACTAGGTTTAATTCTACTAAAGCTAGAGCATTTGTTAGCTGGTTTTATTCCCTAGGTACAGAAATAATATTGAATGAGTCAAAATACTCAATTATATCGTAAGATATAAATTTATACTTTCTTAAACAAGAAAGTTTACATTGATATCTACTTCTAATATGATTAACAACTAACTCAGAATCACCATAGACTAATAGCTCCTTAACATTATGTTTATTTTCAAAATGAATTCCTAAAATGAGACCTTAATATTATGCTAAATTCTTAATGCAAGAGAACTATAATCTATAAAAAGCCACTACCTTCCTTCAAGATTCATTGGCATAATTCCAATGCCTGAGCCTTATTTAGCTTGTGAACCATCAAAGTGAAATATCCAAGGACTTTATTCTTCCATCTTGTCACCTAAAACAATGTTAGTGGTTTCTAAAGTATAGACACACAAGTCAGAGGATTGGTAGTTTACCTTCTCATTCTTGGCATTGTATTTGGTGATCATGTATTTCATCTTAGGTTTTTAGTCAATCTTGATTTGATTAGGGATCCCACACCAAGGTAGCCACATGTGAGAACAATCCATGGACATGTATCCATTTAAGGATTTAGTCTAGTCACAACTTAATAATAATCTATATGCTTCAGGTATGTCTAGAAATTGAATGTTGATGAACTATTAGATCTGAGACTCATGGACGAGCTGCATATGGATGTTCAACAACTCTCTTATCAACTTCACTCTTGACTTGTACAACTACACTACTACCTTTTTAGATTCAATCCTAGTTTCTCACAAATTCTTAGAGGCATGATTTTAATCGAGACACCAAAATCAAGCAAGTAATTATGGAGGTTCTTACCAAAAATTCTAATAGTCAACAAGAATGGTAGAACTTCATGCTTGTTCTTGTACATTACTACATTGGCATGAGCTTGTTTAGCCTTGATAGATCTAGGATTTTCATTTAGTCATTTTAATAGAAAATCATGCTGTTTAGTTATTTGTGTGAGCTCATATAATGTTATGTTTTCCTTGATCTTCTTTATATCCTCCACTATGTTGTATCCACGTTTTGATGCTGTGTAGGTAGCTACCATTACTGGTTGACTCTCTTTACCCTTGGGGTGTGGAGGGTTATTATTTATTATACCATTAGGAGGTGTATTTGGTTTATTAGGTGGAGTAGAAGTTTTCATAGGTGGGTTTTAACCTTTGCCTCTCAAGGCATAGTTTCTCCTTTGGCATTACTAGAAAGCATGCATGTCTTCAACATTGTCTTTAGGTTCATTCTCATCTTGGTCAGGGAAGTTATAAGTCTCAACCATGAGGATTGATTCAAGTGATCTATAAGCATCATTAGAATTATCAGATCTCCTAGAATTGTTTTTATTAGTGGGATTCATGTCGAATCCCTCCATTTAGATCTAGATAACTCAAAATTCATGGTAGAACTCAACACAATCTACTTCTCCATGTCTATCCATATTGTACACTCAACACCAATTAGGCAAGGCCATCTCATAAATGTTAAAATCAATAAATTTACTCAAAGGGGGCTCATTATTATTATTATTATTATTATACCTATTGAAAGGTCTGTTATACCTTTAGAATTATAGTTTCTTTGGGATTCTCACTAGTATTCTTCATCTATTTCTTGAGATCCAAGAAATCATTAGTAAGTATTTAGATAGTTTTTTGTATTGTGTCTAACTCTCCATTTAGGGGATCTAGGATATTAATTTGGGTTGCATCTTGGACATTGGTGTTGTTCATAGACACTATGGTTTGATTAATATGGGGATGTGCTCCAACATTTGTTTGGTTAAATAAACCTAGCTACTAGTTAGGTGTAGCATAGATCAAAGGTAACTGATTGATCACTGGTAGTTAGTTTAATGTAGGTTGATTTGATTCATGTTGGGTATGATATTTATATAAAGTATGGTTAGATAAAATTTTGGTATAACAAAGGCAAGATTCCCCTGTGGGTGCATTTGTTCATCAATATGAATGGCCTTAGTATAGGCTAAAGGTAACATGTCAATATTCAAGGACCTTATCAAGAATACAACCATCAAAAAATATAAGGAATTATTATATATTTCTAAAGCCAATTCATCTATAGGCTTATATGGTGGGGATGTTAGGGTGTACATCTTTTGGAACCTAGCATTGAATGTTCTGATTAGATCATTTGGGTCCTTTTCAAGGTGGTAAATTATTGGTACACCACTCTTGGGCTAACTACGCTATCAAATTGGGTGATAAAAGTGTCATTGAATTTATTCCATCCCATAATAGAATATTTGGGTAGGTTAAGGAACCAAACATATGTGGCATCTCAAAATGTGAAAGGGAAGAGATGACAAGCCACGTCCTCATGAATCATGTTAAACAACCTCAAAGATTCATTAAAAGACTTGATATGATCTTTAAAATTTAATCTACCAGAGGGGGTAGAGAGAGGTAGATACTTTTCTAGATTTTTTGGCAACTCGTGGACAAGTCTAGGGACATTGATGAATGAAACAACTAACCATGCCATGACTGGCAAAAGGGGTTACAAATTTTGGTTAGATGTGGAATTCAGTTGGGTCCTAGACTTCCTTAATATACCTTTGTATACTCTATCCTTCCTATGGGTTTCTAAGGATGCTAAAGGAGTCTTGGGTTCATATTGGGACTTGGTCCTAATCCTAGGCAATTCCAAGATTCAGAGCAAGTACTAAGAGCAAAGGAGCTTCAAACATAGTCTCATGAGTGTCAAATATAGAAAATATCAATTAATATTCACAAAGAAACTATAGATCAAGTATATTTACCTTGATATTTGAATATCCTAACCTATAAACCTTAATTTTTATTAATACCTATATAAATATTATTAGTCCTACATGTTAACCTATAAATATCAGTGTTAAACAAATAACCTAGAGTTTTTCTATGCCTTATTTATCAATCCAAGAGAGTACTTAAAACATTTAAAAATATATTTCAACATGAAGTTATGTAAGGGTTAAATTAATCCCAAAATTATTAGAATAATTAGATGTAATATGTCTAGATTGACCATAAGAGAGGTCTTAATAATTGATCTTTGCATAAATTCTTAAAAATATCCAAATTCTTTACCAAATTTATGCTAAGATTTGCAAAGATGATCAAAATAACTCATAATATGCTTGAAGAATAGGGTATTTCACCTATATTTGCATAAATTTAAACAAATATCTAGGTTATTTGATGAATTTTCATAAATGAACACTAATCTTGAAGAAATATTTCAAAGGATGTAAATTTTTGTATAAAGGATGCACAGATTCATGTAAATAATGGAAATCCTTAGTGTTTTTTAAAACTATTTGCATACTTTAAGACAATTATGTAAGCAGATAATTATTTACACTATAATTATAAAAATATGCATAAAAATAATTGCATAAGGCCCTCCTTCTAGTGCCAAATTTTCCCTTCCTATTGATGCACGTGTTGTGTTCCCTGTGTCACTAGGGAACAAGGGGAAAGTAAGAAACTCAATTTTGAGTCTTGGAAGACTCAGGGCTTGAGTTGTTAACACAATTAATACTATAAATACAATATATAGTAGAGATGTGGTCACCACTTTGAAGTTTATAAGCAAACCCTACTATAGGGACAACAAATGTTTATGTAGTAACACAGTTGCCCACTAATCTTTGTGACTTATCTTAATATTTTCCAATTATTTCCCAAAATGTAAACAAACAATGGATATTTACATCATGAAATAATCTAAAGTGATTCATGGGTGGAACCAAGAGTAAGTAGGGTAAGGTAGAAAAGAGAGTGTGCTTAAGATGATCAAAGATACCAATTCTATTAACTTCTAAGGCAAAAAACATGAAACTAGCATCTACCAACTCTAGAATAATGATCAAAGCTAAATATATGAGTTTAAATATTCAAAGGAAGGAAATTTATATATATATATATATATATACATATATATATATATATATATATATATACATATATATATATATATACATATATATATACATATATATATACATACATATATATATATATATACATACATATATATATATATATATACATACATATATATATATATACATATATATATATATATACATACATATATATATATACATACATATATATATATACATACATATATATATATATATATATATATATACATACATACATACATACATACATATATATATATATATATATATATATATATAACATCATACTTTGCATAAAATTGCTCACTCATAGTAATTTACATAACATATTCATTTGTAAATGAGAATAAAATAGAGCAAGTATACTACAAATTTGTCATCTTAGTGTCAAACTCAAATTAACAGATGCATGTATAGAGTGAAATTACCAAATTATCTTATATAAAAGAAACTATTTTTAATCTAAAAGCATGAGAATTTATAAATCATAGAACACACACAAAATAACACTACAAACAAACTCTTGAATTCTTTGGCTCTTTACATTAATTCTGGTAACAACTATTTTCTAATTTATAAATGAGGGGTAAACCCCTATTTATAGGCTTAAAAAATGCCTAAGATAAGTTTAAGTGGGCCCACATAAGGTGTAAAAATATATCCAAGTGGCTTAAAATGCCACAATACAATAGAATATTCTAAATTCAAATTTTTGAAGCATAAAATAATATTCCTAAGGGCCTGGAGGGGGCTACTGGCCAACCTACTATTTATATTGATATTTTTATTTCTTATCAGCTTCCTCCTTTGTCCATACCTCTATACATGCCTATTAATCTTAATCTATATGAGAAAAATCTAGGATCATGGGCCTAAACAAGTCAGGGATTCCCTGAATGAGCTTCCCATGTTTTATAAGTATTAGCTTAAGTGCTTCTTTAATTGCACCCACCTTTTCTAAGATTTGATTGGTAGATGATATGATGCCCATTAATTATGTATCACTCTTTCACTAGTTAAATATTACTAGAATTTGGCCATAAACACCTTCATCTAGCTTCTAAACTCTTGACCGTCTATGAAGGAGCCATCAGATTTGGTTACCCTGGTAATCATGAAATCCTTCAATAACAAAGCTATTTTGAACTAAAATTTATCTAAGGATGTATGAACATACTTTAGCTTATCTATCCATCCTTTTAGGATCCTCAATCTATTCATTATGATGTCCTATACAAGAATGATGTCCTCAAGTGGCAACACATTGAGGTCAGGGAACTTATTGCATCTTGCCACTCTAGCCATGTTTACCAACTTGGTGTCATAGAGTGCAAGCTTTTGGTCAAGTTTAATGACCACCATGACCTACTAGATCCCATCTTCATACCTCTTATTTATAAATTTTTACAAGTTAAATACATTAATAAAACCATTTATTATGAAAACTAGAGTTCTATCTAGCATTATTGACAGTGCTTTCTCTTTCAACCTTTGTAATTCCTACTGTATCCCATTCATTAAGGCAATAATAGATTCTTCTTGGGATTAAATCAAGGATATAATGTCCTATGCATACTATTGTACCTATTTGGAGCTATATTTCATCTTTATAGTCAAGGTGAAGAGTGGATCTTCACTCTCATGAATCACATCTAAGCTTGACTATGGATACTCAACTTGTCTACTTATTACCCTCATCATGGTGCCGGTAGTAGGGTCAAAACTCATTCCAATTTGAAGTATCAAGAAGACCATTTGAGGCCTCTCCTACCTTTTTATTTGTATGATATCCCTCACCCAATTTGGGGAAGTTGTAGATGGTGTCTATGTGTGAGGTGGTTGTAATCGGAGTGCCTATGTAGAGGATGAAGAAGCCAAGACTGTAGCAAGGATGTATAAGTTTGTTGGGACACATATGACTTTAGAAGGCTAGTCAAATTTAGATGGTCATGTTTGAGACATATTATGGCATTTTATAAGCTTATGGATTATTTTGGGATGCATGGTAGCTTAAATTAAATAGGTTTAATCATGGTAACTAGGATCTTGTCACATAGCCTATGGGTTTAAACTCAAATGGCTAACTTCCTTTTGATCTTTCTAGATGATGCCACATGGTTTATAGGGTTTGCAAATTTGTTCCAAGTGTCTTGTATAGGATGCAATAAATATATAAGGCATTATGAATCCTATGAGTTAGAAACCATCCTCTTGAGTAGAAGTCTTTAATTTTATGTCCTGTAAGGCATCACAAACCACTCTTTTAATTTTTACATCCTATGAGGCCAAGCAAGAAGTTAAGTTAGAATTTTGAAATTGCTAAATTATTGTCTTAAGTAAATTAAACAAGTCTAAAGCAAAAATACATAAGTAAATTCTTTAAATAAAATATAAGGTTAGTCCAATAAGATTTGGCAAGGCTTGTGGATCTCATGCCAATTGGAAAACTAGGTAGAACTTCCTTGGTGAAGGCTTGTCTACACATTTTTGGAGAATCCATGGTTAATAACTCATCATTAAATGAAACTTGATAAAGATTTACAAAAATTCAAATAGTTATAATCATAAATAGTTATTTTAATATTAATGATTAACCAAAAATTTCTATAAAGTATTAAATCAATCCTCTATGTAACAAAATGTCTTAGCAAGCTTGGCATTTTAGGCATTTTTTGGAATTTCAAGGAAGAAGGGTCCCCATTCTAGGAATATGAGGTAGTTGAGCATAAACATAGCCAATGTATAAAATTTATCTATAATGTAAAACATTATAATCATTAATAAGATTTAAACCCTTGGAGCAACCAAATTCCAAATCTAAAATATTAATACCCCATTCTTATGATTGCTCATATTAATAGTCCCCTCTACCTGAATTTGTTAACATGAATTCTTATTTACATGTCACTCTAACATATTTTGATGATGAATAACCCAATGAATTAAAAAATATTTAAAATACCACTCGATTACCAGTTTATATAACATAATGTCTCTTCCTTTTATACTTCCATGAGATCACACCATTCCATTAATTTATGATATTATTGATAGTACTCCCCATGTAATGCATATGATGCCTCTTACACAAATATGATTTTAATTGTAATGAATATGGGGTAGCCAAACTCTTTCAAGATCATTTAGCCATGTCACCTCATACTTTAAATAACATGGGTGTGTCTAATATTAATATCTCTATTGAAACTAATTCATGCACTATTTCCCCTTCTTATGATAATGTCTACGTTTTGGCAGAAGCCTAATCTCGAGACTTGGTTTTCATGCATTATCAAAATACCTTAGTGAAAATACATGACTTTAACCATGCTATTCATGTCATTCATATATCATTTTATATTAAATTAGAGTCTGAAGACTATGTATCTTTTACCAACCCACCCTTGAGAGATAATTCATGGGTTATCTAAGAAATTATTAATACTAGAACATCTGATGATATAGATAAAATCAATACCATTTAGTCCACTTTTTATGATATCAACAAGGTCGATCAGATTGATATTTCTCACACTATTTCTCACCCTTTCAACTATGCCAAATAACTCGAGGCAATTTTGCCTACATTACTATGCCAAAATGTATCGATCAACCCAAATTTGTCAAAATAAAATCTCTATTTTATACTCAACTTCTTGACATAATCTTCGATTCTAAGGTTATTGATTTAAAACAAATACATTTTGAGTTTTACAACAAGCCAACATTACAAGCTTGGCCATTTTTAGAAAAAGGCTCCTTGTTTGAATAATTTTATAACTAGTGTTGATCCCAAAACACATCTTGATTTCAAACTTCCCCTAGCTCCATATCATTTCCAATATGGATATGCCATGATTATTTAAGGAATTATTATAATCAATTATAGTACTATATAAAATCCTCAACCCATTCTTATCTCTAAAAAATTTCACCCAAAATAACATGATAACTATAGACTTTTCTATGATAAATACCTTAAAGCATTTGCTTGGTCATATGAAGATATGCCTATTATCAATCCTAGTATTATGGTACATCCATCACCTATCCTAATAAAAAACCCATGTATCAAAAGAAATTTAAATTCCCTCCTAATATTTATACTTTATGTCATAAATAAATCATCAAGCTTATGGATGCTAAGTTCATCAAACATATAGATTGTTTGAAATGGGTTTCCAAAATTATTCATGTTTGTAAGAAAGTCACTGTGGTCATTTGTATATTTATAGAATTTCATAATCCTAACTTACCATGTTTAAAAGATAAACTTTCTTTACCATCTATCAACACCATCATTGATTCTATGGATGGATACAAAATGTTCTCTCTCATGGATAGTTTTTAGGATATAATCATATTCATATCGTTCCTAAAGATTGACATAAAACTACTTTCACCACTGAATGGGGAACTTATTGCTACGTTAAAATGCCATTAAACTTAAAAAAGGTTGAAGTTACTTATCAACATGTAATGACCCATATTTTTTTATGACCTCATTCATAAAATAGTTGAAACCTATGTAAATTATCTTATTTCCAAATCCAAGCATCGTGAAAATCATATTCATAATCTTGCTATTATATTTGATCAAATAATCAAATAAAAATTTGGGCTTGATAATTAAACTTAGGATTTATAGTCTCCTTTAAAGGGATTGATGTTAATCCCACCAAAATTAAAGCTATAGCCAAAATTCCTATTCCTTATTCCATTCTAGACATGTGAACATATCTTGGTAAACTTAGGATAATTCGATGATTTATTTTTCAAATGGCTTATCAATGTTTAACCCTAAAATGTTAATATAGGGTGATATTATTATTAACCATATATTTTAATTAAAGGGGCATATATAAATGAAATAGAACAAGGGTGATAATCAGATCTATAACAAGCCAATTAGATGTTAAACTCATAAATAAGCATAAGTGAATTTATTATGCTGAGATCGTCTAAATATGGAAATTAAACTATGCTAGAAATATAAATGAA
>JARHVA010000597.1:4742500-4996947 GCA_037957365.1 Torreya grandis | reverse complement strand
TTTTCAGTTTTGTATAATTCTCTTGAAATATAATGTATCCTTCACCTTAGCAATTGTTGTAACTGAAATGAGACTAATGATTAATATGTTTATGAATTGTTCATGTATTTCTAAGAAGATATGATAATAACTCGTAAGTTGTGCAAGTGTAACAATCATAGTCGGATGCATAAAATCCAAGCCGAACCATGTGAGAGTTAGAAAAATAATAAAAAGGATCGGTTAATCAGAAAGCTGATCTAGTTGACACCCGAATATAACCTGTAAAAAATTCTACATCCTCTAGCCTAGGAAAGTTGAGCTCTCAATAGAAATGTTCAAAGGGGGGAGATGGCACACCAGGTTCTTAGTAGATGCATATCTACAAGCTAGTAACTAGGCACAAAACCTTCATCATTCCCACGTCCTATCATCACTAGGCAACTTCATCTCCAGCTACATAGGTTTTCGCAACATAGAAACTTGTCTTAGATGTTGCACAATTTCCATTAATTAAAAAAGTAGAAGGGGTGAGGTCTTTCAACATTTTCATTTCACAATCATCCATGTAGATCTAGTAGGAGAATGATGAAAGTAAATATAATATGGATAAGTCATGGAGAAAAGCAAATGAGACTTTTCCTCGGATTACTGAAATAGGTGCTATGCAGTCAAGTCATGTTCCCGACATAATATTAAATGAATTTGGTCACAAATTTCACAAAGGACTAGGCATTTGCCAAACATATGGAGGATCCTAAAGCAAACATGATAAGGATGATGCAATTTTTTTAAGTCCTGTATCAATATGAGTAGGTGATCAAGAGAAGATCAAGCCGAGCTTAACAAACCTCACAAAATTTTTGGGATTGGGAAGCACTCATTGAGGACACCCTTAAGAAGACTAATGCAAATCTCACCAATGTGAAAAAGCGTCATATCGTAATTGCAGGGAAAGAATTAAATGTTCAAATGGATTGTGCTATGCAAGAGTCTGTGATAAATAGAGACAATGTCATGGAACACATGATAGTGTTGGAGTTGAAGATTCTTAGGAGCACATTTACACGATCCAGACATATATAGATGTGGACTCGCTTGACCTCATAATGGAAGACATTTAACAAAGTGTTGAGATACATCGACCAATGATTGGGGCAATAAAGGAATATTAGCTGTACATCATGTAATGTTTAGCACATTTATGCACACTCTTCACAATGGTGTGAGACATATTGGTATTAGAGCAACTACACGGCGAAATTGTTTGCCTTTTCAAGTTCAGTCAATAATACTGTCAATGAGCCAAATATATCACTCCTTCCAATCTACTCAAGATACTGTGAGAAAATAGGGACAAGAAAATGCTGCAGGGATAACATGTCCCCCAGTGCAACCAATAGAACAACTAGATTCCATAGCCTAAAGTTCCACAACCACACAAACAGATCCAATGTATCCTACCAAGTCATTTAAAACTCCATCACCGCACTCGATGCCACTTATGTTACAATAAAGTATGGTAACTTCTACAATTATGATAATTTCTGGGAGAACTTAATTTTGTATTTCGGATGTATTTACAAGCTACGTTAGACAGATTGAAAATTCATAAGGAATGACCTCCTAGCTATGCAAACTATTTAAATATTATGAAATGCAGTAGGTTGATATGCATTTTAGTTTAAAAACTTAAAGCGATGTTATTTCGTGCTTATGAAATGAAAACTAGAAAAATACGTTTATTGAAAAACTACAAACAAGGCTTCTAGAAAACGCAGAGACAAGACAGTTTAACACAACTCAGTCAATCCAATGCAGAAAATACATAATAATAATGCTACCTCTAGGAATCTCTTCGAATCTACTCACCTCACACATGTTCAGTGCATTTCATATATATTATATTGTACGATAAACGGGGTGAAAAATATAAATTATAAATTTATCGAAAATAAAAATACGGATGGGAATAACATCAAATTTTGTTAAGCCGTTAGCTTGAGTGGGAGTAGGATCGGAGGTGAGTTTTTTAATCCTGGGAATGAGCAGGGCAAGGACGATGACGAGGATGAGGATCCAGATGGCTTTGTTTTGGCAATAGGCAGGAGTCGATATTCCTGGGCCTTTCTGACTTGGGCGTTTGCTGCTGTGAGCCTCAATGGAAGGTTTCAATCCTTATCTGGCTGTATTTGCTTGGTCTCCCAGCCTTCGAAGGAGTGGCAGAAGTTTGTCCTGTATCTGGCTTTTGAGTAGACAAGACTGTTGGAATCCTGGGCCGTGAATATACTTGGTTTGGCCAAAAGAAACATTCAAGGGGCACCTTGTGATCGGCTTGAATTTATTTTCAGTTTAAGATTCGTGATTTGTCAAAACAACATTGGAGGGCTGACCTCTATGGAAAGCATGCTCTGATTTGTGTATCGCTTGGATGCTCTTACGACGGCTTCTTTGAATTGCTGGCTTCTGAGTTACTTTACTTGGTGGACCGGCGACAGTGCTTTGAATGAAAAAGAGGATGGGACGGTCGGAGATGTGGGTCTCACTATGAAAGCCCTGTTCTGGGGGCATGCAGTTTACTGGGTTTCTTAAGTTCTAGTCCAAACCTACTCTTATCCAGGTTCATTTTGGATGCAGCACTTGCGCAGTGGCACTCTGCTTTATTTTTCTCTTTGGAAAGAGGGAGTGTGCTGAAGATCGTGCTCCTAACTGGCGGTGATTACACGTGATCAAGTGAATGGATGTTTTTTAAATGCTTTGGTTGGGTCGGGTGTCTACAGAATTCTCAAGGTGGTTGGATTCGACCTTTGGTTGACTCGTTTAGTGGACCGTTGAAGATAGAAACCGGTTAATGGGATTTCCCGCTCATGACCTCTTTGGAATTTCAAATTCTAATTTTTGGGTCATCTAATCCCTTTCGGGACTTGGGCCTCATCCACGGTATTTCCTGGCCTTTAACCTACTTGCCACAACTCTGCCGGTTTGAAAGGATCTGCCTCGTTTATCAGAACAATTCTATGGAGATGGGTACGAGGGTACTTTTCAGAAATTCGTGTTCCAGTACAAATTGGGTCCTTTTGGTCCTCCTAGTAACGGATGGAACGATTTTGAAGGCTTTTTGGTTTCAAGAGCATTGCGATATGTCTGAAGACTTGATTTGTAGTTGTCACCTGCGTGGTTATGGACATCATTTCAGGATTTGTCTAGGTAATACTGCTTACATTGTCACGGTTAGATTTAGTTCTTGCTAAACTTGGGTCCCATCATTGTTTTTGGGAATTATTAGTTCTAATTGGAAAACTTATTTGGAAACACGGACCTGCTTGTGCGTGAGAATGGTTTCCGGAACAATTTGAAACACCTCATTGCTCTGTTATGATTTTTTTATTTGGAGCAAGGCTAAAGTTGTTTGGGGTCTGCTGAGGATCCCCATGATCTTTTCATTTGCAATGTTTACGGAGACCCGGACCTTCATCTGTGTATAGGATGGCTTCCCATCCAATTAAATCGGTCTGTTGATCTTTTATGTTGTTTAGTCTTAAGCCTCTTGTTTCTTTAGCTCAAGATGGTTTTTGATCCACCTAAAACTGGGTCCAATGAAAATTCTAAAATGTTGGGTCCCACGTAGGATCCAAATAATTATATTAGTGATTTGTGCCTCATGCTTGTTTAAGTCTACAATGGTTGTCAGTGCATCTAAAACTTACAGGGGTTTTCTCTTTTGGCTCCGGTTGGGATTTGGGTCCTCTAGGGACTTTGAAGGTTTGTTGAAGACCTAGATATCATTTTGTATTCATGCTGATTTTTTATCTAGTCAAAATTGGAAAGTTTATCTTTTGATACATGTGCTTTTCGGTGTCTTAGTCCATGCTAGTTTTCGGTCCAGTTAAAACTGACTGGTTGCCACACCAGTCAAATGTGGTAGATGTCTTTCCCTTAGTTTCTGATCCAATAAAAATTGGATTCTTTGGCTTGGATTTCTAAGCCCTTGGCCTTTATTCTACTTAACCAAGTTGTCTACGCACCAGTTGCTTGTGAGATTGTTGCTTTGTTTGTGTTGGGATCTTTTCGGGACTTGTGCTCATTTTTGGTTCTTTCACTTTTGGGTTTATTTTTTGTTTTGCCTTTGTTTCCTGGTGACTTGTTCTTTATCTTTTGACAACTAGGAGGGACCCAGACCTCACTTTGTGCTGGAGGTTTTCACCTCGACCAACTATTAAAGGTGGGTTTATTTTAGTCTAAACACAACTCGATTAAGTTTTAAAAGACAACTTTTGGTAACCACCCTATATAATAGTTTTAATATCGAGATGAAATGATTATTTAAGTTTGGGAAAGTGTTAGGCAAAGATTTTGAATGATATTTTAAAACTAATGCATACATACATACATACATACAATAAATCTATAGTTTATATTTTATAACAATTAGATATGGCAAAAATAAAAATGGAAGATTGAATAATTTTCCTGATAAAATAATGAAATAAAGAGTTGATAATGAGAAAGTTCATTCTAAATTTATAAATATATAGCACTTGTAAAAGATTAAGTAAGTTAAATTGATGTTAATAAATTTTTTAACTACTTATTTTAATATTTTTAGGTTTTGTCTCATTCTCTTGAAAACTAATGTATCCTTCACTTTAGTAATTACTATAACTAAAATAAGAGTTTATTTGTTTCTAAGTTGTTCATTTGTTTTTAAGAAAATGTGATACTTTGTGCAATTTTTGAGTCTTTAATTTACATTATTAAAAGTATTTAAAAGAATAATAGTGCATTACAACATTTTCAGAAGTTTGAGTCCAAAGTAATGATTAATTCCTATCTATGTGTCTTATTGCAAATTATAGACTATTTACTTATTATGTCCTTGTCAATGTTTTTAAGAATAACTACTAAAAGTTAGAAAGTGAAGAGAAAAGTGGACATTTACTTTAGGACAAGAAGAATTTGTATTAATTTATTATTATGAAGAATATTGAATTTATATATTTTAATAATAATCCTATTTTTTTAAGTTTAAATTCATAGACTTTTTAGTTATGTGAAACTTTTTCTTAGAATTTTATAAAAAGTTTCAATATTATCCCAATTAACATAATATTATTTAACATCCTTATAATTTTTTATATAAATTCTATTATTATAAAAATTAGAAATAACATAAAAATGAAAATATATATTTATATAAAATCAAATAATATGGAAATTATTTCTTATGCTAAGATTAAGACCCAAATAAATATAATTAAACCTTTAGTAAAAAAATATGTTGCTTTTATAGGGAAATTTGTTTCATAATAGTTTGTATTGTGAAAGTATTTCCTTCTAGTTTTTAATGTATCTCTATTATGGTCATTTGGAATGGTACCATCCCCTCAAAGCCATGGCGTTAGAAAAATGTTGAGAAAAAGGACTTCCACGTAATTAGAAATAAGGAAAAAAGAGAATATAAACTTACATCCAAATTACAGGAGAATGTGACTTTTGCATAACTGGGAGAAAGGTGTCACATGGTGTTGCTCTGTTATTAGATTATATAAGAATGCTACTTCGAAAAGAAGGATTTAAAGAATCCATTCTTTAGTTTTAACCAATATTTTAATAATTTAATTTATTTTTCTATTTTATGTTATTATTTTATTAGATCCAGCAGATCTAAGGTTATTATAAGCCACTTCCATGATTAAATGGATCAAATCAATTAGTATACTTGTGATTATATCTTCCCCTAATCTTTATGCTTGGTATGTCGACATAATCTTTATAAAATTTAGACACAATAGTGGTTTTTGTTTGTAATGAAAAAAAAGTAGGGAATTTTTTTTATTATTAATTCATTTTTTACATTGTTTAGTTTCAATAGTTATCTAGTATCTTTATTAAGAATGTTGATTTTATTTTATTTTATTTTTTTATATATGTTAAATAAAATATAAATAATATTTGAATATATTATTTATTTTTTAAAAATTATTATATATTTTATAATTTTATATGGATGGTACGATGTAATAGAGTAATTATATTATATTTTATTTATAATTTTATATTTGATGTTCATTTAAAAATCAATTAAATATTTTTTAATTTAAAAAAATAAATAGATATTACAAAATAAAAATCAACCAATCTATTATTATACCATTATAAATTTGACTTAAAAATTAAATATGATTACAAATTAAAAACTTAAAACACATATTTTTTAATTTCAACTTATCCTCTACCATCATAAATTAATTTTTTCTTCTATACATGTTAAATTTTTAAATTTAACTTGAAAATTAAATATAATTACTAATTAAGAAATTAAATTAAATATTTTTTAATTTTGACTTATCTTTCACCATCATAAATTAATGCTCTCTTCCTTATAATTTTAATTCTATATCAAATATATCCAGAGATATTACTCTTGAGAATCCTAAACAATTTTAAATATGTAAAAAGATTAAAATGAAACACTTGAAAAATGATATATTTCTACATATTTTATATAAATTTATTTTAAATATATATGATAATAATATTTTTTAATTTGTTATTTATAACTTAATATTAATATTAATATAATTTAGAATAATAATATATACCTAAATAATTTATAATAATTGTAAAATATTAATATATTAATGTATAATAAATATTTTATATAAAAATATAATTTATATAAATATTTTGTACATATTAATACATAACAAAAGTTATCAAAAACATTGATTAATCTTAGTTTTATAATAGAGATAATATGACTCATATATAAAATTACATTTTATTAGTTATGTTAATAAAACTTTATTAAATAAAATAAAAAGTGGTGTTAAAAAAAGTCATTCCAAGGAATATTATTCAATATAAAAGATATGATTAACGTTTTAAATTGAATTAAAACTTTAAAAAATAATTATATAAACAAAAATATACGACATTTTAATGTTACATTTAACAAAACTATATTTCGAATAACAAGATTTTTTTTTTCCCGTTAGTACAATTTTATTTTTTTAAAAATATATATGAGGACATATATGTTACCTTAGTGCAAAGATTAAAAAATACAAAAAGGTGCACCACCCTAACATACACTCTTCATATAAAAAATATTTATGTTGGCACGGACATGACTCTTGTTAATCTCAAATATATGTAGCGATTTTTATTTTTTTAAAAATGAACATAGAATACGTCACGTTAATACTTTCTATATTTATATATAAAGGTTAGTATGAAAAACTAATTATAATAAATTATGGTTAAAATGTGGTAATCTCACAAATATGGAGTTCACGCAGTTAATATTATAATAGCATTTTTATTTTAATTTATAAACGATAATGCATCAATATTTACGTGTATTAAGGTTTTATTAGAATTGATGTCACAACTTATATCATATTATTATTTATTTGAAAGATTCATATTCAATATCAAGTGTTACTGATAATGAATTTAGTGGTTATAATTTTCTATTTATTTTTATTATTATCATTTATTTAATGAAATAGAGTGTATATTGTTAATATAAATATTTTTATATTTATAAGAATATTTAAAAAAATATTGGTGGTTAGAGAATATACCAAAATAAAAAATAATGTTTAGTTTATGAAGCACAAGTCAAATCAAAGTCAACAAGCACATAAACAAATTAAGACAACCTTATAAAATCTATAATACATCAAAAAAGATAAACTATATAGAAATAGGAAAGAATCCAACAAAGGAGGAATCATGATTAGGTGGATCACCACATCTAGAGCTTAGATGATCATTCCCCTCAACAATAGGTAATTCCATCTAGAATCAAACATGGATTGGTCACCCTTTTCTTTCATTTCATTACCCTGGACAGAGTGATGGGAAAAAATAACCATGTCAAGCCTGGGGAAGCCTTTATCTTTTGATGGTTGCCTACCACTCTTGGAAATGCAAGGCAAGTAACTCAATTTGTGTTAGTTTTTAGGAGGTGGAGAGCCCCACCATTAACCTTATAGATGATGAGGAGGTGAACATCACCAACCTCCATAATCAGCCAAGTAAGGATCTTGGTATCGCTATGAAGATTAAGTAGCATGGTTGTGAGAATGTCGACGATCTTTAGTTACAATGAAGGCCATGCATAGGAGGGCCACTACCACCTCTTAACTATGTGGTCTTAGGAAAATAGGCTAGTACTTGAGAAATATTATAGGGGTAATCACCCAAATGGTAAGGTAATAATTTCAAGTAATTGTTGTACAAAAGCCAGGTGCACAAAGTTGTGTAATTCTAGTCTTGACTTATTACACTCAGGCACAAACATCGAATTATCTTTCTGTTCTCAATATTTACACTCAGCTACATCTATATCAATCCATAAAAGGCACATGCCTTATGTGCTTACTTAAAATGCAATAGAGAAAGAAATATGGCCCACATTAGGCTAGTTGTGCCATGGTGCAAGTCATGAATTATAGGACTTGTTCAATTCTAAGATGGTTTCAATTTGATTCATAGGCACATGCCTTTCACGATCTAAACCTAGTGGTCTATAGGTGCAAGAATATAGGTGGATTAATTCTAGAGCCATGTGGGTTCAAGCTCTTTTTAAGCTAAGTATAGAGTCATATCGACACTAGAATGGTGAAGGGCTGCTTTTAGTTATGTTCTCAACTTGGCTTGCACTTCCTATCAAGGGTAGGATCACTCAATGCATAACCCTATCTACACTTAGTCCTTCCCTGTAAGTATGGATGATGTCATCAATATTTATAGGGATGCCATTAACAGTGCAACCAAAAGAATGTATAAATATCTCTTAACATAAATGCATGGAAATTACAACACTAAAATTAATATCACATTCAAATATGAATGCAAGGGATGCATAGACTATAAAGATCATGTTTACTTCAAACATTCATCATCATTAATCCAAAATTTAAATAACATAGAGTTCATAATAGGGAGCATGTTTAAGATTACACTATTTAATGGCCTAGAGGCTGACAGATGAGCTTGGGCATATAAAAATGGATCCTTGAATGCATATAAACAACTTTTAATTATATTGGCAGCCATCGTGATGTATATAGGAGCATTCCAAAATTACCAAAGCTTTGCTACATAATTTTTCATGTCATCTTCTTTACTAGTTTGAGATAATTTTATATCTCTACAAGAATGTCTCTACCAAGGTAGAGTGCACATGTGAAGTGCCAAGCTAGAGCCTTTTTAATCATTTCCCTACATTCATTACCTTGATAAGTTCACATTGTAATTACCATGTATCACCTAATATTGGAAGATGTCCTGGAAATCCTAGAATTGGTTAACCACCTCCCAACTGGTGCAAGATATGTATTGATTCTTCTAACTAACAATAAGATACCAAAAATCCATCATCACTCCAAATTATGGATAACATCGATGTGTTTTTTGTGTTGATGTGAATCCTTAAATCCCAAAACAAGGGGCTCAACATTACCCCATACAAAATTTATAGTTTATCCTCAAACTAGGTTGTCAAAGTCTTTAGCGTGCAAAAATTAGGCATGCTCTCCTTAAGCTCAGTGTTAAAATTATCAAATCCCTTTATGGGAAGCTTGATTTATTCAAAAATGAAATGTATTTTGGCCGAGGCCACACTAAGCTCAAGCACATCAACATATTCCAACTTCTTCTTGAAGGCCTCAATATTTACATTAGCCTTTGTTACACCCCATCCAAGATTACTCCTTTCTCACAGTTTGTAAACCATGGAAGAGTGCTTCCAAGTTTTGTTCTTGGTCCTTTATCTATGTGCCTGGCACATTGACATTTCCCATGATATGTGCACACTTTGACCTACTCGTAGATTATACATGTGCCATTGGTTCTTCATTCTCCTCCTTTCCTTGCTTGAGGCATGCATCTATGACTAACACTTGGTTTGAGAAGATCAAAAATATGGTATCATCTACATCTATGTCTTCTTGATGTTTCATGAAGATGTCCTCTACCTCTTTGAGCTTAGTAGCAAGCTCCTTCTATAGCATGGTGGAAGGATCTTATTCTTGTTCTTCTTGTACTTGCTTAGGTCTTGGAAGTATCAACATTATCCTAAAATGATGATTTTGTCATTCCCATGCACTCATATAGTTGTTGTAGTTTGAACTTGGTAGCCTGCATTTCTTCTTGGGCTTGTTTATGGAGTTGCTTCAACTTTTTTGCTCTATCATCACTGATTATATTATGATGTGCAACCTCAGTTCCATCCTAATAAGTTTATTTGTAGATCGTATTGGGTTCATAGCATGAGGGTTTATGATGAGGGATTCGTACCTTTCCTTAGGTTCTTTTGTGCTCAAAATATTTACTATAGGAGCCTCAAAGTGAGGCTCCTCCATGTAATGATCAAACACAAACACACTTTGTTTGTGAATCCTAGTAGTAATGGCTTGGGGTGGCATGGTGTCAAACATGTATAGTTCCTCATCCTCCAATCCATTTTATGTCCTTTCCATTATGCTTAATTCTAATTCATCATTCACAATGATGGCCACCTCTATTTTCTCTACCACCTCTTTTTTCAATGCTTTCTTTAGAGGACTCATCTTGTTCCTTAAGGGGTTATTCCTTAGATGTTTCCCCTTCATCCACTTCTTCCTCCTGTGGTTTCTCAATTTTGACCTCCAAGTTTATTCCCTCAATGCCAGCATCACCTTTTCCTACTGGGGTTCATTTGTAGTCTCCTTTTACTTTTCCAAGATACCAGTATTACCTTCTTCTTTTTGAGGTACACCTTCACTACTTAGGCATGCCTCTTGTGTATCTTTTTCTACCTAGATGGTGGGGGAATTGGGCACTTTTTTGGTTGGTTTGATAGCTAGTCCCACACTTATAAGAACCTTCTTAGCCTTCTCTACCTTCTCTGCTTCATTTTATTTTGCATGTTTGTGTTTCCTTTCAATTTCTACTACCATCTCAATTTCTTCCTCATTATAACCCATTTTCTTCCACAACCTTCGCTTCTCGACCTCTGGTTTTTCTTTGGCCAGTTTGCACATTTCTTCAAGTGTTAATGCCTTATAAATATCTACCTCACTCAAACTCATTTCCTTCCACACCTTTTTATTTTCCTCTTCTATCTATGGAGGTGGTGTGGAGGGTTCCTTGCTAGATGAGGAGATTGCTAGTTCCTCTACTTCTTAAAGCATGATAGTTATGCTACTTTAGAGGGCCTCCTACACATCCTTGGTGCTTGGGTGATCTTCCTCTTCTTCTTCTTATATGATATATGTTCTTGTACTTTCTTCTTCCTTAGTCTCTTCCTCCATCCCACACACAAGGGTCTCTTCCTTCTGTATTTCTAGTATAGTTATTATCATGAGTGAAACAATTATTTTAGACTTCTTTTTCTACTTATTACTAGAAAAAGTAGACTTTGGCACAAAAGTTGTGTGCTTCTTAGGAGATGGAGGTGTAGCTTATTTGATGGAAGAAATATTTAACCTAATTCACTCTTTGATCTTATAATACAGATTCAAGATGCACCTAGTTATAATTTCCCTCTAGAGGGATGGAGGTCCATTTGGTTGGAGTCATCCTCTTGGTCCTTAGTGGCCTTTTCTCTTGGTTCCACATACTAGCACGCTAACTTGTTCCTTCCTTGATCCATATTCTTAATTGATATCTCAAACTACTATGCATTTGGAATCCTCCTTAGTACTATCATGAAGTATTTGGCATAAAATTCATAAGGTGACTTTAACCAACCAAACAAGTTTTTGTTTGTGAGTACCAGGTGTACTACACAGAAGTGATGCATGATGGTTAAGGTCACCAATCTTATCATGTGATGGGGGAGCTCCTATGGGATAGGACATTCAATCCCAAATGACTCGATGTATGGATTGCACCACCCTTACACTTTGATCTTATACTTTTGGGAGAAGATGGGTGGGTATATGAAGTCTTTGTACTTTAGCACCAGAGAGAAATTATGTAGTGGGAACACCCAAATATTGTCATCATCACCGTTGAGAACATCAATGTCCTCCATCATAATTAATATTAGCATGGACCCTCACCTAAAGGTCTCATGTGCCCTATGCAATTCTAACACCTTCCTCGCAACTCCTTGCCAATAAACTTGGAGATGTTGAACTTTTCTCCTTTTACTATGTGGTGGGTGATGCACAAGTAAGTATTAATGATGTCAAACCATCAGAAGCCAAAGAAAATATCAGATCTCATAAGGCACATTATTTTCCTCATGAAAAGGTCTTGAATATCCCAAATAAGGAATACAAATCCTACCTTGTAGTAGCCTACGAGTTATGCAACCCTCTCTACCCCCACATCATCCTCCGTCATCTAATGAATGTATGCTGTTATAGCTAGGAGTCCCATTATCTTGTTAATGAGGTATACGAGATCTTTATGTGCCTCCCTATGAAATAAAAGTGATTACAATAGTTGGATGAGAGGAGGAATTACACTAATTCCTTTATCTTGACAAAATTTGGTAGCTCATACAACTGGGTCATGCTGGTGGTTTCTATCTTATCTTAGATGGAGACGTCAGAGAGTCTCGTGCCTACCTTGGTTTTCATCCCTGTATAAACAATCTAATCATGGTTGAGTTCATGTGCATTTCTGAATGTTTGATGGTTGTATTGCTTTAATCTACATATGTGCATGAAGGATACCCATGTCTCCCCCATTACATCCTTAGTGGGAGCTGTATTTCTATATATGCAAGATTTGCACTTTCTTCTGAGTCTACTAATACAACACTAACACCTTCTACCATTTGTGCCTTTTTCTTCACATCTATTACTTCTTTTACCATTTATACCTTCTTGGAGTCATTATACACCTATGGCAGTCTCAAACTTAATCATTTCTTCCCCTTTTAGAATGGGATAGTTTTAAAGCATGGTTGGTCAATCCTTTTAAATCCCATAAATCTTTTTGTGCTTCTTCAAAGTCATGGGGTATAGAATTTTGACTTTGGATCTTGATCTTTGTAAACTATTAATGTCAGCCTCTGTGTTATAAACAATTCTTACTACCTAATTTATCTCTCAATTGTCTCCACTCCCCTCCTTTATAATTCCAAATGGAATGAAATCTCTCTCTTAGTTCAGTCATTCTCTCTTGGGGTCATGGATGCTTAGGTTTTCAATTGTGTTAGAATTTTTTTGGTTTAGAGTTTGGATCTCGATGTCTATTTTGAATTTGCAAAAGGTTTGTAACCTTTTGAATCTTAGTATTTACCAATTTATACCTTAGTTTTAGGTACCTCATTAATGGCTAGTGATTAATGGCATGGTGGTGAATGGATTTCTTGAAATTTGGTAAACCCACCAAATTCATGGAAATATGCCACCATATTCTCATTTATAGCGGATATTTGTGCCTCCATCATTACTGCATTAAATTTTTGTGACTAAGTATTCAGTGAAGTGATCAGTAATTTAGATGGTCACTTCCCATTAACTATTTGGTGGGTGTCAACTATCTTAATGATTTCTCTCTTGCACTTCATTCACCTTGGTGTGAACCTCACCTTTCTTATGGTAACCTAGGTGTATCACTTCACATTAACTTAATTCTACCTCTTCAATTACATTTTCCCTTGGTCTTGCACTTCCTTCCAAGCACACTTTCATTCCTTGGTCAATTTCTCTATGATTTTAGCTATTCTTGCTTTGGCCTTCCCTACCTCATATAAATTATTGTGATAATCCTCCAACACTTCATTCCCTAGGTTTCTTGCATATTAGAATCTTGGGTGCTTCCATTTATCAACTTGTGGTCATAGATTTATTAATTTGGTAACATAACACACCCAAAAACTTAGGTATCTAGCCTCAGACACTTGAGAAATGTCCACGCTCAATTCACTTGACTATATTTATCCATGTAAGCACTAGCATATTTCTTGTTTGGGCTTGAAAGTGCTATGTTTATTCACTTAACACAAATGAAAAATATATAAGGAAACATTTGGCTTGCACCAAACTTTATTATTGTCAACACAAAACAACTAACTTATGATCAGGAAATCAATGTTTCATGGCACAAGCACCATCCTATTGACTATAAGGCTTCAATCTGATACCATTGAAATGTCCAAGGAAAATTTTATCCATCAACATGTACAAATTGCATGCACTAGTCTCTAATATGTTATAGATGATATATGCCATCTTTTACATAATCTAGAACTTGCCTAGGTCCTTGAAGTAATTTGATTCATATAGTAATACCAATTCTCTTTCATTAAGTACCTTGAAATTGAAATGCTTATCATGACATTACTTATATCATTCCTTCTTTACTTGTTGAATCCATCTTTCTCGGGTGCATGTCTCATCCAACTAATCTAAGTTTTTGAGGCATACACTCAAAGACTCTTTGCCATCCAATATATTAGTACACTTAATACACAATGAGGGCACTATAAATTACATGGGTAGAATGGCCTCTACCCAAAGCATCATTTAGAATGGTGTATATTTGTTTAGGTCCTTGTATGTAGTGTGATACACCCATAATACTACTAACACACTGTCATCCTAATCTTTGTGACCAACATTGAATATCTTTGTGAGGCACATTCTTAATATTGAATATAGCAGCAGAATTATTTAGATCTCTTGATTATTTAATCTCATTTTTATCTTGTTCTTGGTATACATTAAAAGGTTCCTCAGACATATCTTACACCATAATGTAATAGTTATTCTTTAAGCTTTTAAGGGAAATTATGCACACACATGCCTGCTACAACTGAAACAAAATTCTACAGATGATATAAACAAAATCAACATCATTTTGCTTTTGATTAAATAAGAACACTTACATCATTCTCTTCTTGAATAAGAGATCCTCTCTCTCTCTCTCTCTCTCTCTCTCTCTCTCTCTCTCTCTCCTCTATATTTCTTCACCCGATTCTTGCATTTTCTCTTTGTTGCAGTCCTACCTTTTTACATACTGCTTCTCATTCTTCCTCTCTCCTTGTTGAGAGGCTCTCCTTCTATGTCTCCTTTTACGTACCTCTCCTTCTCTTTAATTAATTTTCACTTTAATTGATTTTTTTTTTTTTTTGGCTATATTTTTGTTTTTTTTTAAAAACCTCCTTCGAACCTCCACGCCCAACTTGGGCTCAGGCAAAACAAATACAGTTTTTGATACTAAGGTTGAAATTATTTCAACCATTTCTCCATTATTCTCTCAACAGCCCAACAATTTTTGTTTTCACTTTTACTTTTTACAATTACTCCTAAATTTTAACATTTGAGAGGGAAAAATACAATAATTTGAATTTCATTGCAGATGCTCCTGCATCAACATACCAATCCTTCTAATATGCTACAGATGCTACAAGAAAATAAGGATAATCAAATGTTGTGGGCATAACATGTCCCCCAGTGCAATCAATAGAACAACTTGATTACGTAGCCCAAAGTTCCACAACCACACAAATAGACCCAAGGTAGCCTACTAAGTCATTTAAAACACCATCACCACACTTGATGCCACCTATTATATAATAAATTATTATAAATTCTGCAATTATGATAAGTGTTTGGGAGAACATAGTTTTGTATTTCAAAAGTATTTGCAAGCTAAGTTTGAAAACTTGAAAATCTGTAAGGAATGACCTCTAGTTATGCAAACTATTCAAATATTGTGAAATGCAGTAGGTTGGTATGTATTTTAGTTTAAAAATTAAAATGGAAGTTAATTACTGCATATGAAATTAAAACTAGAAAAATAAATTTATTCAAAAACTACGAACTAAGCATCTTAAAAAGGTTGAGACGAAATAGTTTAACACAACTCAATGAAATTTCAAAAGACAACTTTAGGAAACTACCCTATACAATAGTTTTAATATTAAGATGAAATAGCTATTTATGTTTGGGAAAGTGTTGGGTAAGGATTTGAATTATATTTTAAAACTAATATCTATATATTGTACATATGATAAACCAATAAAATAAGAAAGAAATAGTTATGAAGACTCATTCTGAATTTATAAACATCTAATACTTGTAAAAGAATAAATTAATCAAATTGATGTTAATATAATTTTTATCTTCTTATTTTAATATTTTTCAGTTTTGTATAATTCTCTTGAAATATAATGTATCCTTCACCTTAGCAATTGTTGTAACTGAAATGAGACTAATGATTAATATGTTTATGAATTGTTCATGTATTTCTAAGAAGATATGATAATAACTCGTAAGTTGTGCAAGTGTAACAATCATAGTCGGATGCATAAAATCCAAGCCGAACCATGTGAGAGTTAGAAAAATAATAAAAAGGATCGGTTAATCAGAAAGCTGATCTAGTTGACACCCGAATATAACCTGTAAAAAATTCTACATCCTCTAGCCTAGGAAAGTTGAGCTCTCAATAGAAATGTTCAAAGGGGGGAGATGGCACACCAGGTTCTTAGTAGATGCATATCTACAAGCTAGTAACTAGGCACAAAACCTTCATCATTCCCACGTCCTATCATCACTAGGCAACTTCATCTCCAGCTACATAGGTTTTCGCAACATAGAAACTTGTCTTAGATGTTGCACAATTTCCATTAATTAAAAAAGTAGAAGGGGTGAGGTCTTTCAACATTTTCATTTCACAATCATCCATGTAGATCTAGTAGGAGAATGATGAAAGTAAATATAATATGGATAAGTCATGGAGAAAAGCAAATGAGACTTTTCCTCGGATTACTGAAATAGGTGCTATGCAGTCAAGTCATGTTCCCGACATAATATTAAATGAATTTGGTCACAAATTTCACAAAGGACTAGGCATTTGCCAAACATATGGAGGATCCTAAAGCAAACATGATAAGGATGATGCAATTTTTTTAAGTCCTGTATCAATATGAGTAGGTGATCAAGAGAAGATCAAGCCGAGCTTAACAAACCTCACAAAATTTTTGGGATTGGGAAGCACTCATTGAGGACACCCTTAAGAAGACTAATGCAAATCTCACCAATGTGAAAAAGCGTCATATCGTAATTGCAGGGAAAGAATTAAATGTTCAAATGGATTGTGCTATGCAAGAGTCTGTGATAAATAGAGACAATGTCATGGAACACATGATAGTGTTGGAGTTGAAGATTCTTAGGAGCACATTTACACGATCCAGACATATATAGATGTGGACTCGCTTGACCTCATAATGGAAGACATTTAACAAAGTGTTGAGATACATCGACCAATGATTGGGGCAATAAAGGAATATTAGCTGTACATCATGTAATGTTTAGCACATTTATGCACACTCTTCACAATGGTGTGAGACATATTTGGTATTAGAGCAACTACACGGCGAAATTGTTTGCCTTTTCAAGTTCAGTCAATAATACTGTCAATGAGCCAAATATATCACTCCTTCCAATCTACTCAAGATACTGTGAGAAAATAGGGACAAGAAAATGCTGCAGGGATAACATGTCCCCCAGTGCAACCAATAGAACAACTAGATTCCATAGCCTAAAGTTCCACAACCACACAAACAGATCCAATGTATCCTACCAAGTCATTTAAAACTCCATCACCGCACTCGATGCCACTTATGTTACAATAAAGTATGGTAACTTCTACAATTATGATAATTTCTGGGAGAACTTAATTTTGTATTTCGGATGTATTTACAAGCTACGTTAGACAGATTGAAAATTCATAAGGAATGACCTCCTAGCTATGCAAACTATTTAAATATTATGAAATGCAGTAGGTTGATATGCATTTTAGTTTAAAAACTTAAAGCGATGTTATTTCGTGCTTATGAAATGAAAACTAGAAAAATACGTTTATTGAAAAACTACAAACAAGGCTTCTAGAAAACGCAGAGACAAGACAGTTTAACACAACTCAGTCAATCCAATGCAGAAAATACATAATAATAATGCTACCTCTAGGAATCTCTTCGAATCTACTCACCTCACACATGTTCAGTGCATTTCATATATATTATATTGTACCGATAAACGGGGTGAAAAATATAAATTATAAATTTATCGAAAATAAAAATACGGATGGGAATAACATCAAATTTTGTTAAGCCGTTAGCTTGAGTGGGAGTAGGATCGGAGGTGAGTTTTTTAATCCTGGGAATGAGCAGGGCAAGGACGATGACGAGGATGAGGATCCAGATGGCTTTGTTTTGGCAATAGGCAGGAGTCGATATTCCTGGGCCTTTCTGACTTGGGCGTTTGCTGCTGTGAGCCTCAATGGAAGGTTTCAATCCTTATCTGGCTGTATTTGCTTGGTCTCCCAGCCTTCGAAGGAGTGGCAGAAGTTTGTCCTGTATCTGGCTTTTGAGTAGACAAGACTGTTGGAATCCTGGGCCGTGAATATACTTGGTTTGGCCAAAAGAAACATTCAAGGGGCACCTTGTGATCGGCTTGAATTTATTTTCAGTTTAAGATTCGTGATTTGTCAAAACAACATTGGAGGGCTGACCTCTATGGAAAGCATGCTCTGATTTGTGTATCGCTTGGATGCTCTTACGACGGCTTCTTTGAATTGCTGGCTTCTGAGTTACTTTACTTGGTGGACCGGCGACAGTGCTTTGAATGAAAAAGAGGATGGGACGGTCGGAGATGTGGGTCTCACTATGAAAGCCCTGTTCTGGGGGCATGCAGTTTACTGGGTTTCTTAAGTTCTAGTCCAAACCTACTCTTATCCAGGTTCATTTTGGATGCAGCACTTGCGCAGTGGCACTCTGCTTTATTTTTCTCTTTGGAAAGAGGGAGTGTGCTGAAGATCGTGCTCCTAACTTGGCGGTGATTACACGTGATCAAGTGAATGGATGTTTTTTAAATGCTTTGGTTGGGTCGGGTGTCTACAGAATTCTCAAGGTGGTTGGATTCGACCTTTGGTTGACTCGTTTAGTGGACCGTTGAAGATAGAAACCGGTTAATGGGATTTCCCGCTCATGACCTCTTTGGAATTTCAAATTCTAATTTTTGGGTCATCTAATCCCTTTCGGGACTTGGGCCTCATCCACGGTATTTCCTGGCCTTTAACCTACTTGCCACAACTCTGCCGGTTTGAAAGGATCTGCCTCGTTTATCAGAACAATTCTATGGAGATGGGTACGAGGGTACTTTTCAGAAATTCGTGTTCCAGTACAAATTGGGTCCTTTTGGTCCTCCTAGTAACGGATGGAACGATTTTGAAGGCTTTTTGGTTTCAAGAGCATTGCGATATGTCTGAAGACTTGATTTGTAGTTGTCACCTGCGTGGTTATGGACATCATTTCAGGATTTGTCTAGGTAATACTGCTTACATTGTCACGGTTAGATTTAGTTCTTGCTAAACTTGGGTCCCATCATTGTTTTTGGGAATTATTAGTTCTAATTGGAAAACTTATTTGGAAACACGGACCTGCTTGTGCGTGAGAATGGTTTCCGGAACAATTTGAAACACCTCATTGCTCTGTTATGATTTTTTTATTTGGAGCAAGGCTAAAGTTGTTTGGGGTCTGCTGAGGATCCCCATGATCTTTTCATTTGCAATGTTTACGGAGACCCGGACCTTCATCTGTGTATAGGATGGCTTCCCATCCAATTAAATCGGTCTGTTGATCTTTTATGTTGTTTAGTCTTAAGCCTCTTGTTTCTTTAGCTCAAGATGGTTTTTGATCCACCTAAAACTGGGTCCAATGAAAATTCTAAAATGTTGGGTCCCACGTAGGATCCAAATAATTATATTAGTGATTTGTGCCTCATGCTTGTTTAAGTCTACAATGGTTGTCAGTGCATCTAAAACTTACAGGGGTTTTCTCTTTTGGCTCCGGTTGGGATTTGGGTCCTCTAGGGACTTTGAAGGTTTGTTGAAGACCTAGATATCATTTTGTATTCATGCTGATTTTTTATCTAGTCAAAATTGGAAAGTTTATCTTTTGATACATGTGCTTTTCGGTGTCTTAGTCCATGCTAGTTTTCGGTCCAGTTAAAACTGACTGGTTGCCACACCAGTCAAATGTGGTAGATGTCTTTCCCTTAGTTTCTGATCCAATAAAAATTGGATTCTTTGGCTTGGATTTCTAAGCCCTTGGCCTTTATTCTACTTAACCAAGTTGTCTACGCACCAGTTGCTTGTGAGATTGTTGCTTTGTTTGTGTTGGGATCTTTTCGGGACTTGTGCTCATTTTTGGTTCTTTCACTTTTGGGTTTATTTTTTGTTTTGCCTTTGTTTCCTGGTGACTTGTTCTTTATCTTTTGACAACTAGGAGGGACCCAGACCTCACTTTGTGCTGGAGGTTTTCACCTCGACCAACTATTAAAGGTGGGTTTATTTTAGTCTAAACACAACTCGATTAAGTTTTAAAAGACAACTTTTGGTAACCACCCTATATAATAGTTTTAATATCGAGATGAAATGATTATTTAAGTTTGGGAAAGTGTTAGGCAAAGATTTTGAATGATATTTTAAAACTAATGCATACATACATACATACATACAATAAATCTATAGTTTATATTTTATAACAATTAGATATGGCAAAAATAAAAATGGAAGATTGAATAATTTTCCTGATAAAATAATGAAATAAAGAGTTGATAATGAGAAAGTTCATTCTAAATTTATAAATATATAGCACTTGTAAAAGATTAAGTAAGTTAAATTGATGTTAATAAATTTTTTAACTACTTATTTTAATATTTTTAGGTTTTGTCTCATTCTCTTGAAAACTAATGTATCCTTCACTTTAGTAATTACTATAACTAAAATAAGAGTTTATTTGTTTCTAAGTTGTTCATTTGTTTTTAAGAAAATGTGATACTTTGTGCAATTTTTGAGTCTTTAATTTACATTATTAAAAGTATTTAAAAGAATAATAGTGCATTACAACATTTTCAGAAGTTTGAGTCCAAAGTAATGATTAATTCCTATCTATGTGTCTTATTGCAAATTATAGACTATTTACTTATTATGTCCTTGTCAATGTTTTTAAGAATAACTACTAAAAGTTAGAAAGTGAAGAGAAAAGTGGACATTTACTTTAGGACAAGAAGAATTTGTATTAATTTATTATTATGAAGAATATTGAATTTATATATTTTAATAATAATCCTATTTTTTTAAGTTTAAATTCATAGACTTTTTAGTTATGTGAAACTTTTTCTTAAAATTTTATAAAAAGTTTCAATATTATCCCAATTAACATAATATTATTTAACATCCTTATAATTTTTTATATAAATTCTATTATTATAAAAATTAGAAATAACATAAAAATGAAAATATATATTTATATAAAATCAAATAATATGGAAATTATTTCTTATGCTAAGATTAAGACCCAAATAAATATAATTAAACCTTTAGTAAAAAAATATGTTGCTTTTATAGGGAAATTTGTTTCATAATAGTTTGTATTGTGAAAGTATTTCCTTCTAGTTTTTAATGTATCTCTATTATGGTCATTTGGAATGGTACCATCCCCTCAAAGCCATGGCGTTAGAAAAATGTTGAGAAAAAGGACTTCCACGTAATTAGAAATAAGGAAAAAAGAGAATATAAACTTACATCCAAATTACAGGAGAATGTGACTTTTGCATAACTGGGAGAAAGGTGTCACATGGTGTTGCTCTGTTATTAGATTATATAAGAATGCTACTTCGAAAAGAAGGATTTAAAGAATCCATTCTTTAGTTTTAACCAATATTTTAATAATTTAATTTATTTTTCTATTTTATGTTATTATTTTATTAGATCCAGCAGATCTAAGGTTATTATAAGCCACTTCCATGATTAAATGGATCAAATCAATTAGTATACTTGTGATTATATCTTCCCCTAATCTTTATGCTTGGTATGTCGACATAATCTTTATAAAATTTAGACACAATAGTGGTTTTTGTTTGTAATGAAAAAAAAGTAGGGAATTTTTTTTATTATTAATTCATTTTTTACATTGTTTAGTTTCAATAGTTATCTAGTATCTTTATTAAGAATGTTGATTTTATTTTATTTTATTTTTTTATATATGTTAAATAAAATATAAATAATATTTGAATATATTATTTATTTTTTAAAAATTATTATATATTTTATAATTTTATATGGATGGTACGATGTAATAGAGTAATTATATTATATTTTATTTATAATTTTATATTTGATGTTCATTTAAAAATCAATTAAATATTTTTTAATTTAAAAAAATAAATAGATATTACAAAATAAAAATCAACCAATCTATTATTATACCATTATAAATTTGACTTAAAAATTAAATATGATTACAAATTAAAAACTTAAAACACATATTTTTTAATTTCAACTTATCCTCTACCATCATAAATTAATTTTTTCTTCTATACATGTTAAATTTTTAAATTTAACTTGAAAATTAAATATAATTACTAATTAAGAAATTAAATTAAATATTTTTTAATTTTGACTTATCTTTCACCATCATAAATTAATGCTCTCTTCCTTATAATTTTAATTCTATATCAAATATATCCAGAGATATTACTCTTGAGAATCCTAAACAATTTTAAATATGTAAAAAGATTAAAATGAAACACTTGAGAAATGATATATTTCTACATATTTTATATAAATTTATTTTAAATATATATGATAATAATATTTTTTAATTTGTTATTTATAACTTAATATTAATATTAATATAATTTAGAATAATAATATATACCTAAATAATTTATAATAATTGTAAAATATTAATATATTAATGTATAATAAATATTTTATATAAAAATATAATTTATATAAATATTTTGTACATATTAATACATAACAAAAGTTATCAAAAACATTGATTAATCTTAGTTTTATAATAGAGATAATATGACTCATATATAAAATTACATTTTATTAGTTATGTTAATAAAACTTTATTAAATAAAATAAAAAGTGGTGTTAAAAAAAGTCATTCCAAGGAATATTATTCAATATAAAAGATATGATTAATGTTTTAAATTGAATTAAAACTTTAAAAAATAATTATATAAACAAAAATATACGACATTTTAATGTTACATTTAACAAAACTATATTTCGAATAACAAGATTTTTTTTTTCCCGTTAGTACAATTTTATTTTTTTAAAAATATATATGAGGACATATATGTTACCTTAGTGCAAAGATTAAAAAATACAAAAAGGTGCACCACCCTAACATACACTCTTCATATAAAAAATATTTATGTTGGCACGGACATGACTCTTGTTAATCTCAAATATATGTAGCGATTTTTATTTTTTTAAAAATGAACATAGAATACGTCACGTTAATACTTTCTATATTTATATATAAAGGTTAGTATTGAAAAACTAATTATAATAAATTATGGTTAAAATGTGGTAATCTCACAAATATGGAGTTCACGCAGTTAATATTATAATAGCATTTTTATTTTAATTTATAAACGATAATGCATCAATATTTACGTGTATTAAGGTTTTATTAGAATTGATGTCACAACTTATATCATATTATTATTTATTTGAAAGATTCATATTCAATATCAAGTGTTACTGATAATGAATTTAGTGGTTATAATTTTCTATTTATTTTTATTATTATCATTTATTTAATGAAATAGAGTGTATATTGTTAATATAAATATTTTTATATTTATAAGAATATTTAAAAAAATATTGGTGGTTAGAGAATATACCAAAATAAAAAATAATGTTTAGTTTATGAAGCACAAGTCAAATCAAAGTCAACAAGCACATAAACAAATTAAGACAACCTTATAAAATCTATAATACATCAAAAAAGATAAACTATATAGAAATAGGAAAGAATCCAACAAAGGAGGAATCATGATTAGGTGGATCACCACATCTAGAGCTTAGATGATCATTCCCCTCAACAATAGGTAATTCCATCTAGAATCAAACATGGATTGGTCACCCTTTTCTTTCATTTCATTACCCTGGACAGAGTGATGGGAAAAAATAACCATGTCAAGCCTGGGGAAGCCTTTATCTTTTGATGGTTGCCTACCACTCTTGGAAATGCAAGGCAAGTAACTCAATTTGTGTTAGTTTTTAGGAGGTGGAGAGCCCCACCATTAACCTTATAGATGATGAGGAGGTGAACATCACCAACCTCCATAATCAGCCAAGTAAGGATCTTGGTATCGCTATGAAGATTAAGTAGCATGGTTGTGAGAATGTCGACGATCTTTAGTTACAATGAAGGCCATGCATAGGAGGGCCACTACCACCTCTTAACTATGTGGTCTTAGGAAAATAGGCTAGTACTTGAGAAATATTATAGGGGTAATCACCCAAATGGTAAGGTAATAATTTCAAGTAATTGTTGTACAAAAGCCAGGTGCACAAAGTTGTGTAATTCTAGTCTTGACTTATTACACTCAGGCACAAACATCGAATTATCTTTCTGTTCTCAATATTTACACTCAGCTACATCTATATCAATCCATAAAAGGCACATGCCTTATGTGCTTACTTAAAATGCAATAGAGAAAGAAATATGGCCCACATTAGGCTAGTTGTGCCATGGTGCAAGTCATGAATTATAGGACTTGTTCAATTCTAAGATGGTTTCAATTTGATTCATAGGCACATGCCTTTCACGATCTAAACCTAGTGGTCTATAGGTGCAAGAATATAGGTGGATTAATTCTAGAGCCATGTGGGTTCAAGCTCTTTTTAAGCTAAGTATAGAGTCATATCGACACTAGAATGGTGAAGGGCTGCTTTTAGTTATGTTCTCAACTTGGCTTGCACTTCCTATCAAGGGTAGGATCACTCAATGCATAACCCTATCTACACTTAGTCCTTCCCTGTAAGTATGGATGATGTCATCAATATTTATAGGGATGCCATTAACAGTGCAACCAAAAGAATGTATAAATATCTCTTAACATAAATGCATGGAAATTACAACACTAAAATTAATATCACATTCAAATATGAATGCAAGGGATGCATAGACTATAAAGATCATGTTTACTTCAAACATTCATCATCATTAATCCAAAATTTAAATAACATAGAGTTCATAATAGGGAGCATGTTTAAGATTACACTATTTAATGGCCTAGAGGCTGACAGATGAGCTTGGGCATATAAAAATGGATCCTTGAATGCATATAAACAACTTTTAATTATATTGGCAGCCATCGTGATGTATATAGGAGCATTCCAAAATTACCAAAGCTTTGCTACATAATTTTTCATGTCATCTTCTTTACTAGTTTGAGATAATTTTATATCTCTACAAGAATGTCTCTACCAAGGTAGAGTGCACATGTGAAGTGCCAAGCTAGAGCCTTTTTAATCATTTCCCTACATTCATTACCTTGATAAGTTCACATTGTAATTACCATGTATCACCTAATATTGGAAGATGTCCTGGAAATCCTAGAATTGGTTAACCACCTCCCAACTGGTGCAAGATATGTATTGATTCTTCTAACTAACAATAAGATACCAAAAATCCATCATCACTCCAAATTATGGATAACATCGATGTGTTTTTTGTGTTGATGTGAATCCTTAAATCCCAAAACAAGGGGCTCAACATTACCCCATACAAAATTTATAGTTTATCCTCAAACTAGGTTGTCAAAGTCTTTAGCGTGCAAAAATTAGGCATGCTCTCCTTAAGCTCAGTGTTAAAATTATCAAATCCCTTTATGGGAAGCTTGATTTATTCAAAAATGAAATGTATTTTGGCCGAGGCCACACTAAGCTCAAGCACATCAACATATTCCAACTTCTTCTTGAAGGCCTCAATATTTACATTAGCCTTTGTTACACCCCATCCAAGATTACTCCTTTCTCACAGTTTGTAAACCATGGAAGAGTGCTTCCAAGTTTTGTTCTTGGTCCTTTATCTATGTGCCTGGCACATTGACATTTCCCATGATATGTGCACACTTTGACCTACTCGTAGATTATACATGTGCCATTGGTTCTTCATTCTCCTCCTTTCCTTGCTTGAGGCATGCATCTATGACTAACACTTGGTTTGAGAAGATCAAAAATATGGTATCATCTACATCTATGTCTTCTTGACGTTTCATGAAGATGTCCTCTACCTCTTTGAGCTTAGTAGCAAGCTCCTTCTATAGCATGGTGGAAGGATCTTATTCTTGTTCTTCTTGTACTTGCTTAGGTCTTGGAAGTATCAACATTATCCTAAAATGATGATTTTGTCATTCCCATGCACTCATATAGTTGTTGTAGTTTGAACTTGGTAGCCTGCATTTCTTCTTGGGCTTGTTTATGGAGTTGCTTCAACTTTTTTGCTCTATCATCATTGATTATATTATGATGTGCAACCTCAGTTCCATCCTAATAAGTTTATTTGTAGATCGTATTGGATTCATAGCATGAGGGTTTATGATGAGGGATTCGTACCTTTCCTTAGGTTCTTTTGTGCTCAAAATATTTACTATAGGAGCCTCAAAGTGAGGCTCCTCCATGTAATGATCAAACACAAACACACTTTGTTTGTGAATCCTAGTAGTAATGGCTTGGGGTGGCATGGTGTCAAACATGTATAGTTCCTCATCCTCCAATCCATTTTATGTCCTTTCCATTATGCTTAATTCTAATTCATCATTCACAATGATGGCCACCTCTATTTTCTCTACCACCTCTTTTTTCAATGCTTTCTTTAGAGGACTCATCTTGTTCCTTAAGGGGTTATTCCTTAGATGTTTCCCCTTCATCCACTTCTTCCTCCTGTGGTTTCTCAATTTTGACCTCCAAGTTTATTCCCTCAATGCCAGCATCACCTTTTCCTACTGGGGTTCATTTGTAGTCTCCTTTTACTTTTCCAAGATACCAGTATTACCTTCTTCTTTTTGAGGTACACCTTCACTACTTAGGCATGCCTCTTGTGTATCTTTTTCTACCTAGATGGTGGGGGAATTGGGCACTTTTTTGGTTGGTTTGATAGCTAGTCCCACACTTATAAGAACCTTCTTAGCCTTCTCTACCTTCTCTGCTTCATTTTATTTTGCATGTTTGTGTTTCCTTTCAATTTCTACTACCATCTCAATTTCTTCCTCATTATAACCCATTTTCTTCCACAACCTTCGCTTCTCGACCTCTGGTTTTTCTTTGGCCAGTTTGCACATTTCTTCAAGTGTTAATGCCTTATAAATATCTACCTCACTCAAACTCATTTCCTTCCACACCTTTTTATTTTCCTCTTCTATCTATGGAGGTGGTGTGGAGGGTTCCTTGCTAGATGAGGAGATTGCTAGTTCCTCTACTTCTTAAAGCATGATAGTTATGCTACTTTAGAGGGCCTCCTACACATCCTTGGTGCTTGGGTGATCTTCCTCTTCTTCTTCTTATATGATATATGTTCTTGTACTTTCTTCTTCCTTAGTCTCTTCCTCCATCCCACACACAAGGGTCTCTTCCTTCTGTATTTCTAGTATAGTTATTATCATGAGTGAAACAATTATTTTAGACTTCTTTTTCTACTTATTACTAGAAAAAGTAGACTTTGGCACAAAAGTTGTGTGCTTATTAGGAGATGGAGGTGTAGCTTATTTGATGGAAGAAATATTTAACCTAATTCACTCTTTGATCTTATAATACAGATTCAAGATGCACCTAGCTATAATTTCCCTCTAGAGGGATGGAGGTCCATTTGGTTGGAGTCATCCTCTTGGTCCTTAGTGGCCTTTTCTCTTGGTTCCACATACTAGCACGCCAACTTGTTCCTTTCTTGATCCATATTCTTAATTGATATCTCAAACTACTATGCATTTGGAATCCTCCTTAGTACTATCATGAAGTATTTGGCATAAAATTCATAAGGTGACTTTAACCAACCAAACAAGTTTTTGTTTGTGAGTACCAGGTGTACTACACAGAAGTGATGCATGATGGTTAAGGTCACCAATCTTATCATGTGATGGGGGAGCTCCTATGGGATAGGACATTCAATCCCAAATGACTCGATGTATGGATTGCACCACCCTTACACTTTGATCTTATACTTTTGGGAGAAGATGGGTGGGTATATGAAGTCTTTGTACTTTAGCACCAGAGAGAAATTATGTAGTGGGAACACCCAAATATTGTCATCATCACCGTTGAGAACATCAATGTCCTCCATCATAATTAATATTAGCATGGACCCTCACCTAAAGGTCTCATGTGCCCTATGCAATTCTAACACCTTCCTCGCAACTCCTTGCCAATAAACTTGGAGATGTTGAACTTTTCTCCTTTTACTATGTGGTGGGTGATGCACAAGTAAGTATTAATGATGTCAAACCATCAGAAGCCAAAGAAAATATCAGATCTCATAAGGCACATTATTTTCCTCATGACAAGGTCTTGAATATCCCAAATAAGGAATACAAATCCTACCTTGTAGTAGCCTACGAGTTATGCAACCCTCTCTACCCCCACATCATCTTCCGTCATCTAATGAATGTATGCTGTTATAGCTAGGAGTCCCATTATCTTGTTAATGAGGTATATGAGATCTTTATGTGCCTCCCTATGAAATAAAAGTGATTACAATAGTTGGATGAGAGGAGGAATTACACTAATTCCTTTATCTTGACAAAATTTGGTAGCTCATACAACTGGGTCATGCTGGTGGTTTCTATCTTATCTTAGATGGAGACGTCAGAGAGTCTCGTGCCTACCTTGGTTTTCATCCCTGTATAAACAATCTAATCATGGTTGAGTTCATGTGCATTTCTGAATGTTTGATGGTTGTATTCCTTTAATCTACATATGTGCATGAAGGATACCCATGTCTCCCCCATTACATCCTTAGTGGGAGCTGTATTTCTATATATGCAAGATTTGCACTTTCTTCTGAGTCTACTAATACAACACTAACACCTTCTACCATTTGTGCCTTTTTCTTCACATCTATTACTTCTTTTACCATTTATACCTTCTTGGAGTCATTATACACCTATGGCAGTCTCAAACTTAATCATTTCTTCCCCTTTTAGAATGGGATAGTTTTAAAGCATGGTTGGTCAATCCTTTTAAATCCCATAAATCTTTTTGTGCTTCTTCAAAGTCATGGGGTATAGAATTTTGACTTTGGATCTTGATCTTTGTAAACTATTAATGTCAGCCTCTGTGTTATAAACAATTCTTACTACCTAATTTATCTCTCAATTGTCTCCACTCCCCTCCTTTATAATTCCAAATGGAATGAAATCTCTCTCTTAGTTCAGTCATTCTCTCTTGGGGTCATGGATGCTTAGGTTTTCAATTGTGTTAGAATTTTTTTGGTTTAGAGTTTGGATCTCGATGTCTATTTTGAATTTGCAAAAGGTTTGTAACCTTTTGAATCTTAGTATTTACCAATTTATACCTTAGTTTTAGGTACCTCATTAATGGCTAGTGATTAATGGCATGGTGGTGAATGGATTTCTTGAAATTTGGTAAACCCACCAAATTCATGGAAATATGCCACCATATTCTCATTTATAGGGGATATTTGTGCCTCCATCATTACTGCATTAAATTTTTGTGACTAAGTATTCAGTGAAGTGATCAGTAATTTAGATGGTCACTTCCCATTAACTATTTGGTGGGTGTCAACTATCTTAATGATTTCTCTCTTGCACTTCATTCACCTTGGTGTGAACCTCACCTTTCTTATGGTAACCTAGGTGTATCACTTCACATTAACTTAATTCTACCTCTTCAATTACATTTTCCCTTGGTCTTGCACTTCCTTCCAAGCACACTTTCATTCCTTGGTCAATTTCTCTATGATTTTAACTATTCTTGCTTTGGCCTTCCCTACCTCATATAAATTATTGTGATAATCCTCCAACACTTCATTCCCTAGGTTTCTTGCATATTAGAATCTTGGGTGCTTCCATTTATCAACTTGTGGTCACAGATTTATTAATTTGGTAACATAACACACCCAAAAACTTAGGTATCTAGCCTCAGACACTTGAGAAACATCCACGCTCAATTCACTTGACTATATTTATCCATGTAAGCACTAGCATATTTCTTGTTTGGGCTTGAAAGTGCTATGTTTATTCACTTAACACAAATGAAAAATATATAAGGAAACATTTGGCTTGCACCAAACTTTATTATTGTCAACACAAAACAACTAACTTATGATCAGGAAATCAATGTTTCATGGCACAAGCACCATCCTATTGACTATAAGGCTTCAATCTGATACCATTGAAATGTCCAAGGAAAATTTTATCCATCAACATGTACAAATTGCATGCACTAGTCTCTAATATGTTATAGATGATATATGCTATCTTTTACATAATCTAGAACTTGCCTAGGTCCTTGAAGTAATTTGATTCATATAGTAATACCAATTCTCTTTCATTAAGTACCTTGAAATTGAAATGCTTATCATGACATTACTTATATCATTCCTTCTTTACTTGTTGAATCCATCTTTCTCGGGTGCATGTCTCATCCAACTAATCTAAGTTTTTGAGGCATACACTCAAAGACTCTTTGTCATCCAATATATTAGTACACTTAATACACAATGAGGGCACTATAAATTACATGGGTAGAATGGCCTCTACCCAAAGCATCATTTAGAATGGTGTATCTTTGTTTAGGTCCTTGTATGTAGTGTGATACACCCATAATACTACTAACACACTGTCATCCTAATCTTTGTGACCAACATTGAATATCTTTGTGAGGCACATTCTTAATATTGAATATAGCAGCAGAATTATTTAGATCTCTTGATTATTTAATCTCATTTGTATCTTGTTCTTGGTATACATTAAAAGGTTCCTCAGACATATCTTACACCATAATGTAATAGTTATTCTTTAAGCTTTTAAGGGAAATTATGCACACACATGCCTGCTACAACTGAAACAAAATTCTACAGATGATATAAACAAAATCAACATCATTTTGCTTTTGATTAAATAAGAACACTTACATCATTCTCTTCTTGAATAAGAGATCCTCTCTCTCTCTCTCTCTCTCTCTCTCTCTCTCTCTCTCTCTCCTCTATATTTCTTCACCCGATTCTTGCATTTTCTCTTTGTTGCAGTCCTGCCTTTTTACATACTGCTGCTCATTCTTCCTCTCTCCTTGTTGAGAGGCTCTCCTTCTATGTCTCCTTTTACGTACCTCTCCTTCTCTTTAATTAATTTTCACTTTAATTGATTTTTTTTTTTTTTTTTGGCTATATTTTTGTTTTTTTTTAAAAACCTCCTTCGAACCTCCACGCCCAACTTGGGCTTAGGCAAAACAAATACAGTTTTTGATACTAAGGTTGAAATTATTTCAACCATTTCTCCATTATTCTCTCAACAGCCCAACAATTTTTGTTTTCACTTTTACTTTTTACAATTACTCCTAAATTTTAACATTTGAGAGGGAAAAATACAATAATTTGAATTTCATTGCAGATGCTCCTGCATCAACATACCAATCCTTCTAATATACTACAGATGCTACAAGAAAATAAGGATAATCAAATGTTGTGGGCATAACATGTCCCCCAGTGCAATCAATAGAACAACTTGATTACGTAGCCCAAAGTTCCACAACCACACAAATAGACCCAAGGTAGCCTACTAAGTCATTTAAAACACCATCACCACACTTGATGCCACCTATTATATAATAAATTATTATAAATTCTGCAATTATGATAAGTGTTTGGGAGAACATAGTTTTGTATTTCAAAAGTATTTGCAAGCTAAGTTTGAAAACTTGAAAATCTGTAAGGAATGACCTCTAGTTATGCAAACTATTCAAATATTGTGAAATGCAGTAGGTTGGTATGTATTTTAGTTTAAAAATTAAAATGGAAGTTAATTACTGCATATGAAATTAAAACTAGAAAAATAAATTTATTCAAAAACTACGAACTAAGCATCTTAAAAAGGTTGAGACGAAATAGTTTAACACAACTCAATGAAATTTCAAAAGACAACTTTAGGAAACTACCCTATACAATAGTTTTAATATTAAGATGAAATAACTATTTATGTTTGGGAAAGTGTTGGGTAAGGATTTGAATTATATTTTAAAACTAATATCTATATATTGTACATATGATAAACCAATAAAATAAGAAAGAAATAGTTATGAAGACTCATTCTGAATTTATAAACATCTAATACTTGTAAAAGAATAAATTAATCAAACTGATGTTAATATAATTTTTATCTTCTTATTTTAATATTTTTCAGTTTTGTATAATTCTCTTGAAATATAATGTATCCTTCACCTTAGCAATTGTTGTAACTGAAATGAGACTAATGATTAATATGTTTATGAATTGTTCATGTATTTCTAAGAAGATATGATAATAACTCGTAAGTTGTGCAAGTGTAACAATCATAGTCGGATGCATAAAATCCAAGCCGAACCATGTGAGAGTTAGAAAAATAATAAAAAGGATCAGTTAATCAGAAAGCTGATCTAGTTGACACCCGAATATAACCTGTAAAAAATTCTACATCCTCTAGCCTAGGAAAGTTGAGCTCTCAATAGAAATGTTCAAAGGGGAGAGATGGCACACCAGGTTCTTAGTAGATGCATATCTACAACCTAGTAACTAGGCACAAAACCTTCATCATTCCCACGTCCTATCATCACTAGGCAACTTCATCTCCAGCTACATAGGTTTTCGCAACATAGAAACTTGTCTTAGATGTTGCACAATTTCCATTAATTAAAAAAGTAGAAGGGGTGAGGTCTTTCAACATTTTCATTTCACAATCATCCATGTAGATCTAGTAGGAGAATGATGAAATTAAATATAATATGGATAAGTCATGGAGAAAAGCAAATGAGACTTTTCCTCGGATTACTGAAATAGGTGCTATGCAGTCAAGTCATGTTCCCGACATAATATTAAATGAATTTGGTCACAAATTTCACAAAGGACTAGGCATTTGCCAAACATATGGAGGATCCTAAAGCAAACATGATAAGGATGATGCAATTTTTTTAAGTCTTGTATCAATATGAGTAGGTGATCAAGAGAAGATCAAGCCAAGCTTAACAAACCTCACAAAATTTTTGGGATTGGGAAGCACTCATTGAGGACACCCTTAAGAAGACTAATGCAAATCTCACCAATGTGAAAAAGCGTCATATCGTAATTGCAGGGAAAGAATTAAATGTTCAAATGGATTGTGCTATGCAAGAGTTTGTGATAAATAGAGACAATGTCATGGAACACATGATAGTGTTGGAGTTGAAGATTCTTAGGAGCACATTTACACGATCCAGACATATATAGATGTGGACTCGCTTGACCTCATAATGGAAGACATTTAACAAAGTGTTGAGATACATCGACCAATGATTGGGGCAATAAAGGAATATTAGCTGTACATCATGTAATGTTTAGCACATTTATGCACACTCTTCACAATGGTGTGAGACATATTTGGTATTAGAGCAACTACACGGCGAAATTGTTTGCCTTTTCAAGTTCAGTCAATAATACTGTCAATGAGCCAAATATATCACTCCTTCCAATCTACTCAAGATACTGTGAGAAAATAGGGACAAGAAAATGCTGCAGGGATAACATGTCCCCCAGTGCAACCAATAGAACAACTAGATTCCATAGCCTTAAGTTCCACAACCACACAAACAGATCCAATGTATCCTACCAAGTCATTTAAAACTCCATCACCGCACTCGATGCCACTTATGTTACAATAAAGTATGGTAACTTCTACAATTATGATAATTTCTGGGAGAACTTAATTTTGTATTTCGGATGTATTTACAAGCTACGTTAGACAGATTGAAAATTCATAAGGAATGACCTCCTAGCTATGCAAACTATTTAAATATTATGAAATGCAGTAGGTTGATATGCATTTTAGTTTAAAAACTTAAAGCGATGTTATTTCGTGCTTATGAAATGAAAACTAGAAAAATACGTTTATTGAAAAACTACAAACAAGGCTTCTAGAAAACGCAGAGACAAGACAGTTTAACACAACTCAGACAATCCAATGCAGAAAATACATAATAATAATGCTACCTCTAGGAATCTCTTCGAATCTACTCACCTCACACATGTTCAGTGCATTTCATATATATTATATTGTACCGATAAACGGGGTGAAAAATATAAATTATAAATTTATCGAAAATAAAAATACGGATGGGAATAACATCAAATTTTGTTAAGCCGTTAGCTTGAGTGGGAGTAGGATCGGAGGTGAGTTTTTTAATCCTGGGAATGAGCAGGGCAAGGACGATGACGAGGATGAGGATCCAGATGGCTTTGTTTTGGCAATAGGCAGGAGTCGATATTCCTGGGCCTTTCTGACTTGGGCGTTTGCTGCTGTGAGCCTCAATGGAAGGTTTCAATCCTTATCTGGCTGTATTTGCTTGGTCTCCCAGCCTTCGAAGGAGTGGCAGAAGTTTGTCCTGTATCTGGCTTTTGAGTAGACAAGACTGTTGGAATCCTGGGCCGTGAATATACTTGGTTTGGCCAAAAGAAACATTCAAGGGGCACCTTGTGATCGGCTTGAATTTATTTTCAGTTTAAGATTCGTGATTTGTCAAAACAACATTGGAGGGCTGACCTCTATGGAAAGCATGCTCTGATTTGTGTATCGCTTGGATGCTCTTACGACGGCTTCTTTGAATTGCTGGCTTCTGAGTTACTTTACTTGGTGGACCGGCGACAGTGCTTTGAATGAAAAAGAGGATGGGACGGTCGGAGATGTGGGTCTCACTATGAAAGCCCTGTTCTGGGGGCATGCAGTTTACTGGGTTTCTTAAGTTCTAGTCCAAACCTACTCTTATCCAGGTTCATTTTGGATGCAGCACTTGCGCAGTGGCACTCTGCTTTATTTTTCTCTTTGGAAAGAGGGAGTGTGCTGAAGATCGTGCTCCTAACTTGGCGGTGATTACACGTGATCAAGTGAATGGATGTTTTTTAAATGCTTTGGTTGGGTCGGGTGTCTACAGAATTCTCAAGGTGGTTGGATTCGACCTTTGGTTGACTCGTTTAGTGGACCGTTGAAGATAGAAACCGGTTAATGGGATTTCCCGCTCATGACCTCTTTGGAATTTCAAATTCTAATTTTTGGGTCATCTAATCCCTTTCGGGACTTGGGCCTCATCCACGGTATTTCCTGGCCTTTAACCTACTTGCCACAACTCTGCCGGTTTGAAAGGATCTGCCTCGTTTATCAGAACAATTCTATGGAGATGGGTACGAGGGTACTTTTCAGAAATTCGTGTTCCAGTACAAATTGGGTCCTTTTGGTCCTCCTAGTAACGGATGGAACGATTTTGAAGGCTTTTTGGTTTCAAGAGCATTGCGATATGTCTGAAGACTTGATTTGTAGTTGTCACCTGCGTGGTTATGGACATCATTTCAGGATTTGTCTAGGTAATACTGCTTACATTGTCACGGTTAGATTTAGTTCTTGCTAAACTTGGGTCCCATCATTGTTTTTGGGAATTATTAGTTCTAATTGGAAAACTTATTTGGAAACACGGACCTGCTTGTGCGTGAGAATGGTTTCCGGAACAATTTGAAACACCTCATTGCTCTGTTATGATTTTTTTATTTGGAGCAAGGCTAAAGTTGTTTGGGGTCTGCTGAGGATCCCCATGATCTTTTCATTTGCAATGTTTACGGAGACCCGGACCTTCATCTGTGTATAGGATGGCTTCCCATCCAATTAAATCGGTCTGTTGATCTTTTATGTTGTTTAGTCTTAAGCCTCTTGTTTCTTTAGCTCAAGATGGTTTTTGATCCACCTAAAACTGGGTCCAATGAAAATTCTAAAATGTTGGGTCCCACGTAGGATCCAAATAATTATATTAGTGATTTGTGCCTCATGCTTGTTTAAGTCTACAATGGTTGTCAGTGCATCTAAAACTTACAGGGGTTTTCTCTTTTGGCTCCGGTTGGGATTTGGGTCCTCTAGGGACTTTGAAGGTTTGTTGAAGACCTAGATATCATTTTGTATTCATGCTGATTTTTTATCTAGTCAAAATTGGAAAGTTTATCTTTTGATACATGTGCTTTTCGGTGTCTTAGTCCATGCTAGTTTTCGGTCCAGTTAAAACTGACTGGTTGCCACACCAGTCAAATGTGGTAGATGTCTTTCCCTTAGTTTCTGATCCAATAAAAATTGGATTCTTTGGCTTGGATTTCTAAGCCCTTGGCCTTTATTCTACTTAACCAAGTTGTCTACGCACCAGTTGCTTGTGAGATTGTTGCTTTGTTTGTGTTGGGATCTTTTCGGGACTTGTGCTCATTTTTGGTTCTTTCACTTTTGGGTTTATTTTTTGTTTTGCCTTTGTTTCCTGGTGACTTGTTCTTTATCTTTTGACAACTAGGAGGGACCCAGACCTCACTTTGTGCTGGAGGTTTTCACCTCGACCAACTATTAAAGGTGGGTTTATTTTAGTCTAAACACAACTCGATTAAGTTTTAAAAGACAACTTTTGGTAACCACCCTATATAATAGTTTTAATATCGAGATGAAATGATTATTTAAGTTTGGGAAAGTGTTAGGCAAAGATTTTGAATGATATTTTAAAACTAATGCATACATACATACATACATACAATAAATCTATAGTTTATATTTTATAACAATTAGATATGGCAAAAATAAAAATGGAAGATTGAATAATTTTCCTGATAAAATAATGAAATAAAGAGTTGATAATGAGAAAGTTCATTCTAAATTTATAAATATATAGCACTTGTAAAAGATTAAGTAAGTTAAATTGATGTTAATAAATTTTTTAACTACTTATTTTAATATTTTTAGGTTTTGTCTCATTCTCTTGAAAACTAATGTATCCTTCACTTTAGTAATTACTATAACTAAAATAAGAGTTTATTTGTTTCTAAGTTGTTCATTTGTTTTTAAGAAAATGTGATACTTTGTGCAATTTTTGAGTCTTTAATTTACATTATTAAAAGTATTTAAAAGAATAATAGTGCATTACAACATTTTCAGAAGTTTGAGTCCAAAGTAATGATTAATTCCTATCTATGTGTCTTATTGCAAATTATAGACTATTTACTTATTATGTCCTTGTCAATGTTTTTAAGAATAACTACTAAAAGTTAGAAAGTGAAGAGAAAAGTGGACATTTACTTTAGGACAAGAAGAATTTGTATTAATTTATTATTATGAAGAATATTGAATTTATATATTTTAATAATAATCCTATTTTTTTACGTTTAAATTCATAGACTTTTTAGTTATGTGAAACTTTTTCTTAGAATTTTATAAAAAGTTTCAATATTATCCCAATTAACATAATATTATTTAACATCCTTATAATTTTTTATATAAATTCTATTATTATAAAAATTAGAAATAACATAAAAATGAAAATATATATTTATATAAAATCAAATAATATGGAAATTATTTCTTATGCTAAGATTAAGACCCAAATAAATATAATTAAACCTTTAGTAAAAAAATATGTTGCTTTTATAGGGAAATTTGTTTCATAATAGTTTGTATTGTGAAAGTATTTCCTTCTAGTTTTTAATGTATCTCTATTATGGTCATTTGGAATGGTACCATCCCCTCAAAGCCATGGCGTTAGAAAAATGTTGAGAAAAAGGACTTCCACGTAATTAGAAATAAGGAAAAAAGAGAATATAAACTTACATCCAAATTACAGGAGAATGTGACTTTTGCATAACTGGGAGAAAGGTGTCACATGGTGTTGCTCTGTTATTAGATTATATAAGAATGCTACTTCGAAAAGAAGGATTTAAAGAATCCATTCTTTAGTTTTAACCAATATTTTAATAATTTAATTTATTTTTCTATTTTATGTTATTATTTTATTAGATCCAGCAGATCTAAGGTTATTATAAGCCACTTCCATGATTAAATGGATCAAATCAATTAGTATACTTGTGATTATATCTTCCCCTAATCTTTATGCTTGGTATGTCGACATAATCTTTATAAAATTTAGACACAATAGTGGTTTTTGTTTGTAATGAAAAAAAAGTAGGGAATTTTTTTTATTATTAATTCATTTTTTACATTGTTTAGTTTCAATAGTTATCTAGTATCTTTATTAAGAATGTTGATTTTATTTTATTTTATTTTTTTATATATGTTAAATAAAATATAAATAATATTTGAATATATTATTTATTTTTTAAAAATTATTATATATTTTATAATTTTATATGGATGGTACGATGTAATAGAGTAATTATATTATATTTTATTTATAATTTTATATTTGATGTTCATTTAAAAATCAATTAAATATTTTTTAATTTAAAAAAATAAATAGATATTACAAAATAAAAATCAACCAATCTATTATTATACCATTATAAATTTGACTTAAAAATTAAATATGATTACAAATTAAAAACTTAAAACACATATTTTTTAATTTCAACTTATCCTCTACCATCATAAATTAATTTTTTCTTCTATACATGTTAAATTTTTAAATTTAACTTGAAAATTAAATATAATTACTAATTAAGAAATTAAATTAAATATTTTTTAATTTTGACTTATCTTTCACCATCATAAATTAATGCTCTCTTCCTTATAATTTTAATTCTATATCAAATATATCCAGAGATATTACTCTTGAGAATCCTAAACAATTTTAAATATGTAAAAAGATTAAAATGAAACACTTGAAAAATGATATATTTCTACATATTTTATATAAATTTATTTTAAATATATATGATAATAATATTTTTTAATTTGTTATTTATAACTTAATATTAATATTAATATAATTTAGAATAATAATATATACCTAAATAATTTATAATAATTGTAAAATATTAATATATTAATGTATAATAAATATTTTATATAAAAATATAATTTATATAAATATTTTGTACATATTAATACATAACAAAAGTTATCAAAAACATTGATTAATCTTAGTTTTATAATAGAGATAATATGACTCATATATAAAATTACATTTTATTAGTTATGTTAATAAAACTTTATTAAATAAAATAAAAAGTGGTGTTAAAAAAAGTCATTCCAAGGAATATTATTCAATATAAAAGATATGATTAACGTTTTAAATTGAATTAAAACTTTAAAAAATAATTATATAAACAAAAATATACGACATTTTAATGTTACATTTAACAAAACTATATTTCGAATAACAAGATTTTTTTTTTCCCGTTAGTACAATTTTATTTTTTAAAAAATATATATGAGGACATATATGTTACCTTAGTGCAAAGATTAAAAAATACAAAAAGGTGCACCACCCTAACATACACTCTTCATATAAAAAATATTTATGTTGGCACGGACATGACTCTTGTTAATCTCAAATATATGTAGCGATTTTTATTTTTTTAAAAATGAACATAGAATACGTCACGTTAATACTTTCTATATTTATATATAAAGGTTAGTATTGAAAAACTAATTATAATAAATTATGGTTAAAATGTGGTAATCTCACAAATATGGAGTTCACGCAGTTAATATTATAATAGCATTTTTATTTTAATTTATAAACGATAATGCATCAATATTTACGTGTATTAAGGTTTTATTAGAATTGATGTCACAACTTATATCATATTATTATTTATTTGAAAGATTCATATTCAATATCAAGTGTTACTGATAATGAATTTAGTGGTTATAATTTTCTATTTATTTTTATTATTATCATTTATTTAATGAAATAGAGTGTATATTGTTAATATAAATATTTTTATATTTATAAGAATATTTAAAAAAATATTGGTGGTTAGAGAATATACCAAAATAAAAAATAATGTTTAGTTTATGAAGCACAAGTCAAATCAAAGTCAACAAGCACATAAACAAATTAAGACAACCTTATAAAATCTATAATACATCAAAAAAGATAAATTATATAGAAATAGGAAAGAATCCAACAAAGGAGGAATCATGATTAGGTGGATCACCACATCTAGAGCTTAGATGATCATTCCCCTCAACAATAGGTAATTCCATCTAGAATCAAACATGGATTGGTCACCCTTTTCTTTCATTTCATTACCCTGGACAGAGTGATGGGAAAAAATAACCATGTCAAGCCTGGGGAAGCCTTTATCTTTTGATGGTTGCCTACCACTCTTGGAAATGCAAGGCAAGTAACTCAATTTGTGCTAGTTTTTAGGAGGTGGAGAGCCCCACCATTAACCTTATAGATGATGAGGAGGTGAACATCACCAACCTCCATAATCAGCCAAGTAAGGATCTTGGTATCGCTATGAAGATTAAGTAGCATGGTTGTGAGAATGTCGACGATCTTTAGTTACAATGAAGGCCATGCATAGGAGGGCCACTACCACCTCTTAACTATGTGGTCTTAGGAAAATAGGCTAGTACTTGAGAAATATTATAGGGGTAATCACCCAAATGGTAAGGTAATAATTTCAAGTAATTGTTGTACAAAAGCCAGGTGCACAAAGTTGTGTAATTCTAGTCTTGACTTATTACACTCAGGCACAAACATCGAATTATCTTTCTGTTCTCAATATTTACACTCAGCTACATCTATATCAATCCATAAAAGGCACATGCCTTATGTGCTTACTTAAAATGCAATAGAGAAAGAAATATGGCCCACATTAGGCTAGTTGTGCCATGGTGCAAGTCATGAATTATAGGACTTGTTCAATTCTAAGATGGTTTCAATTTGATTCATAGGCACATGCCTTTCACGATCTAAACCTAGTGGTCTATAGGTGCAAGAATATAGGTGGATTAATTCTAGAGCCATGTGGGTTCAAGCTCTTTTTAAGCTAAGTATAGAGTCATATCGACACTAGAATGGTGAAGGGCTGCTTTTAGTTATGTTCTCAACTTGGCTTGCACTTCCTATCAAGGGTAGGATCACTCAATGCATAACCCTATCTACACTTAGTCCTTCCCTGTAAGTATGGATGATGTCATCAATATTTATAGGGATGCCATTAACAGTGCAACCAAAAGAATGTATAAATATCTCTTAACATAAATGCATGGAAATTACAACACTAAAATTAATATCACATTCAAATATGAATGCAAGGGATGCATAGACTATAAAGATCATGTTTACTTCAAACATTCATCATCATTAATCCAAAATTTAAATAACATAGAGTTCATAATAGGGAGCATGTTTAAGATTACACTATTTAATGGCCTAGAGGCTGACAGATGAGCTTGGGCATATAAAAATGGATCCTTGAATGCATATAAACAACTTTTAATTATATTGGCAGCCATCGTGATGTATATAGGAGCATTCCAAAATTACCAAAGCTTTGCTACATAATTTTTCATGTCATCTTCTTTACTAGTTTGAGATAATTTTATATCTCTACAAGAATGTCTCTACCAAGGTAGAGTGCACATGTGAAGTGCCAAGCTAGAGCCTTTTTAATCATTTCCCTACATTCATTACCTTGATAAGTTCACATTGTAATTACCATGTATCACCTAATATTGGAAGATGTCCTGGAAATCCTAGAATTGGTTAACCACCTCCCAACTGGTGCAAGATATGTATTGATTCTTCTAACTAACAATAAGATACCAAAAATCCATCATCACTCCAAATTATGGATAACATCGATGTGTTTTTTGTGTTGATGTGAATCCTTAAATCCAAAAACAAGGGGCTCAACATTACCCCATACAAAATTTATAGTTTATCCTCAAACTAGGTTGTCAAAGTCTTTAGCGTGCAAAAATTAGGCATGCTCTCCTTAAGCTCAGTGTTAAAATTATCAAATCCCTTTATGGGAAGCTTGATTTATTCAAAAATGAAATGTATTTTGGCCGAGGCCACACTAAGCTCAAGCACATCAACATATTCCAACTTCTTCTTGAAGGCCTCAATATTTACATTAGCCTTTGTTACACCCCATCCAAGATTACTCCTTTCTCACAGTTTGTAAACCATGGAAGAGTGCTTCCAAGTTTTGTTCTTGGTCCTTTATCTATGTGCTTAGCACATTGACATTTCCCATGATATGTGCACACTTTGACCTACTCGTAGATTATACATGTGCCATTGGTTCTTCATTCTCCTCCTTTCCTTGCTTGAGGCATGCATCTATGACTAACACTTGGTTTGAGAAGATCAAAACTATGGTATCATCTACATCTATGCCTTCTTGATGTTTCATGAAGATGTCCTCTACCTCTTTGAGCTTAGTAGCAAGCTCCTTCTATAGCATGGTGGAAGGATCTTATTCTTGTTCTTCTTGTACTTGCTTAGGTCTTGGAAGTATCAACATTATCCTAAAATGATGATTTTGTCATTCCTATGCACTCATATAGTTGTTGTAGTTTGAACTTGGTATCCTGCATTTCTTCTTGGGCTTGTTTATAGAGTTGCTTCAACTTTTTTTCTCTATCATCATTGATTATATTATGATGTGCAACCTCAGTTCCATCCTAATAAGTTTATTTGTAGATCGTATTGGGTTCATAGCATGAGGGTTTATGATGAGGGATTCGTACCTTTCCTTAGGTTCTTTTGTGCTCAAAATATTTACTATAGGAGCCTCAAAGTGAGGCTCCTCCATGTAATGATCAAACACAAACACACTTTGTTTGTGAATCCTAGTAGTAATGGCTTGGGGTGGCATGGTGTCAAACATGTATAGTTCCTCATACTCCAATCCATTTTATGTCCTTTCCATTATGCTTAATTCTAATTCATCATTCTCAATGATGGCCACCTCTATTTTCTCTACCACCTCTTTTTTCAATGCTTTCTTTAGAGGACTCATCTTGTTCCTTAAGGGGTTATTCCTTAGATGTTTCCCCTTCATCCACTTCTTCCTCCTATGGTTTCTCAATTTTGACCTCCAAGTTTATTCCCTCAATGCCAGCATCACCTTTTCCTACTGGGGTTCATTTGTAGTCTCCTTTTACTTTTCCAAGATACCAGTATTACCTTCTTTTTGTTGAGGTACACCTTCACTACTTAGGCATGCCTCTTGTGTATCTTTTTCTACCTAGATGGTGGGGGAATTGGGCACTTTTTTGGTTGGTTTGATAGCTAGTCCCACACTTATAAGAACCTTCTTAGCCTTCTCTACCTTCTCTGCTTCATTTTATTTTGCATGTTTGTGTTTCCTTTCAATTTCTATTACCATCTCAATTTCTTCCTCATTATAACCCATTTTCTTCCACAACCTTCGCTTCTCGACCTCTGGTTTTTCTTTGGCCAGTTTGCACATTTCTTCAAGAGTTAATGCCTTATAAATATCTACCTCACTCAAACTCATTTCCTTCCACACCTTTTTATTTTCCTCTTCTATCTATGGAGGTGGTGTGGAGGGTTCCTTGCTAGATGAGGAGATTGCTAGTTCCTCTACTTCTTAAAGCATGATAGTTATGCTACTTTAGAGGGCCTCCTACACATCCTTGGTGCTTGGGTGATCTTCCTCTTCTTCTTCTTATATGATATATGTTCTTGTACTTTATTCTTCCTTAGTCTCTTCCTCCATCCCACACACAAGGGTCTCTTCCTTCTGTATTTCTAGTATAGTTATTATCATGAGTGAAACAATTATTTTAGACTTCTTTTTCTACTTATTACTAGAAAAAGTAGACTTTGGCACAAAAATTGTGTGCTTCTTAGGAGATGGAGGTGTAGCTTATTTGATGGAAGAAATATTTAACCTAATTCACTCTTTGATCTTATAATACAGATTCAAGATGCACCTAGTTATAATTTCCCTCTAGAGGGATGGAGGTCCATTTGGTTGGAGTCATCCTCTTGGTCCTTAGAGGCCTTTTCTCTTGGTTCCACATACTAGCACGCCAACTTCTTCCTTTCTTGATCCATATTCTTAATTGATATCTCAAACTACTATGCATTTGGAATCCTCCTTAGTACTATCATGAAATATTTGGCATAAAATTCATAAGGTGACTTTAACCAACCAAACAAGTTTTTGTTTGTGAGTACCAGGTGTACTACACAGAAGTGATGCATGATGGTTAAGGTCACCAATCTTATCATGTGATGGGGGAGCTCCTATGGGATAGGACATTCAATCCCAAATGACTCGATGTATGGATTGCACCACCCTTACACTTTGATCTTATACTTTTGGGAGAAGATGGGTGGGTATATGAAGTCTTTGTACTTTAGCACCAGAGAGAAATTATGTATTAGGAACACCCAAATATTGTCATCATCACCATTGAGAACATCAATGTCCTCAATCATAATTAATATTAGCATGGACCCTCACCTAAAGGTCTCATGTGCCCTATGCAATTCTAACACCTTCCTCGCAACTCCTTGCCAATAAACTTGGAGATGTTGAACTTTTCTCCTTTTACTATGTGGTGGGTGATGCACAAGTAAGTATTAATGATGTCAAACCATCAGAAGCCAAAGAAAATATTAGATCTCATAAGGCACATTTATTTCCTCATGACAAGGTCTTGAATATCCCAAATAAGGAATACAAATCCTACCTTGTAGTAGCCTACGAGTTATGCAACCCTCTCTACCCCCACATCATCCTCTGTCATCTAATGAATGTATGCTGTTATAGCTAGGAGTCCCATGATCTTTTTAATGAGGTATACGAGATCTTTATGTGCCTCCCTATGAAATAAAAGTGATTACAATAGTTGGATGAGAGGAGGAATTACACTAATTCCTTTATCTTGACAAAATTTGGTAGCTCATACAACTGGGTCATGCTGGTGGTTTCTATCTTATCTTAGATGGAGACGTCAGAGAGTCTCGTGCCTACCTTGGTTTTCATCCCTGTATAAACAATCTAATCATGGTTGAGTTCATGTGCATTTCTGAATGTTTGATGGTTGTATTCCTTTAATCTACATATGTGCATGAAGAATACCCATGTCTCCCCCATTACATCCTTAGTGGGAGCTGTATTTCTATATATGCAAGATTTGCACTTTCTTCTGAGTCTACTAATACAACACTAACACCTTCTACCATTTGTGCCTTTTTCTTCACATCTATCCTGAAATGATGTCCATAACCACGCAGGTGACAACTACAAATCAAGTCTTCAGACATATCGCAATGCTCTTGAAACCAAAAAGCCTTCAAAATCGTTCCATCCGTTACTAGGAGGACCAAAAGGACCCAATTTGTACTGGAACACGAATTTCTGAAAAGTACCCTCGTACCCATCTCCATAGAATTGTTATGATAAACGAGGCAGATCCTTTCAAACCGGCAGAGTTGTGGCAAGCAGGTTAAAGGCCAGGAAATACCGTGGATGAGGCCCAAGTCCCGAAAGGGATTAGATGACCCAAAAATTAGAATTTGAAATTCCAAAGAGGTCATGAGCGGGAAATCCCACTAACCGGTTTCTATCTTCAACGGTCCACTAAACGAGTCAACCAAAGGTCGAATCCAACCACCTTGAGAATTCTGTAGACACCCGACCCAACCAAAGCATTTTAAAAACATCCATTCACTTGATCACGTGTAATCACCGCCAAGTTAGGAGCACGATCTTCAGCACACTCCCTCTTTCCAAAGAGAAAAATAAAGCAGAGTGCCACTGCGCAAGTGCTGCATCCAAAATGAACCTGGATAAGAGTAGGTTTGGACTAGAACTTAAGAAACCCAGTAAACTGCATGCCCCCAGAACAGGGCTTTCATAGTGAGACCCACATATCCGACCGTCCCATCCTCTTTTTCATTCAAAGCACTGTCGCCGGTCCACCAAGTAAAGTAACTCAGAAGCCAGCAATTCAAAGAAGCCGTCGTAAGAGCATCCAAGCGATACACAAATCAGAGCATGCTTTCCATAGAGGTCAGCCCTCCAATGTTGTTTTGACAAATCACGAATCTTAAACTGAAAATAAATTCAAGCCGATCACAAGGTGCCCCTTGAATGTTTCTTTTGGCCAAACCAAGTATATTCACGGCCCAGGATTCCAACAGTCTTATCTACTCAAAAGCCTTATTTTTCCCCGGCAGATACAGGACAAACTTCTGCCACTCCTTCGAAGGCTGGGAGACCAAGCAAATACAGCCAGATAAGGATTGAAACCTTCCATTGAGGCTCACAGCAGCAAACGCCCAAGTCAGAAAGGCCCAGGAATATCGACTCCTGCCTATTGCCAAAACAAAGCCATCTGGATCCTCATCCTCGTCATCGTCCTTGCCCTGCTCATTCCCAGGATTAAAAAACTCACCTCCGATCCTACTCCCACTCAAGCTAACGGCTTAAAAAAATTTGATGTTATTCCCATCCGTATTTTTATTTTCGATAAATTTATAATTTATATTTTTCACCCCGTTTATCGGTACAATATAATATATATGAAATGCACTAAACATGTGTGAGGTGAGTAGATTCGAAGAGATTCCTAGAGGTAGCATTATTATTATGTATTTTCTGCATTGGATTGACTGAGTTGTGTTAAACTGTCTTGTCTCTGCGTTTTCTAGAAGCCTTGTTTGTAGTTTTTCAATAAACGTATTTTTCTAGTTTTCATTTCATATGCACGAAATAACATCGCTTTAAGTTTTTAAACTAAAATGCATATCAACCTACTGCATTTCACAATATTTAAATAGTTTGCATAGCTAGGAGGTCATTCCTTATGAATTTTCAATCTGTCTAACGTAGCTTGTAAATACATCCGAAATACAAAATTAAGTTCTCCCAGAAATTATCATAATTGTAGAAGTTACCATACTTTATTGTAACATAAGTGGCATCGAGTGCGGTGATGGAGTTTTAAATGACTTAGTAGGATACATTGGATCTGTTTGTGTGGTTGTGGAACTTTAGGCTATGGAATCTAGTTGTTCTATTGGTTGCACTGGGGGACATGTTATCCCTGCAGCATTTTCTTGTCCCTATTTTCTCACAGTATCTTGAGTAGATTGGAAGGAGTGATATATTTGGCTCATTGACAGTATTATTGACTGAACTTGAAAAGGCAAACAATTTCGCCGTGTAGTTGCTCTAATACCAAATATGTCTCACACCATTGTGAAGAGTGTGCATAAATGTGCTAAACATTACATGATGTACAGCTAATATTCCTTTATTGCCCCAATCATTGGTCGATGTATCTCAACACTTTGTTAAATGTCTTCCATTATGAGGTCAAGCGAGTCCACATCTATATATGTCTGGATCGTGTAAATGTGCTCCTAAGAATCTTCAACTCCAACACTATCATGTGTTCCATGACATTGTCTCTATTTATCACAGACTCTTGCATAGCACAATCCATTTGAACATTTAATTCTACTGGGTTTCTTAAGTTCCAGTCCACATTTAAGAGGATCTCTTACTGGGTTTCTTAAGTTCTAGTCCAAACCTACTCTTATCCAGGTTCATTTTGGATGCAGCACTTGCGCAGTGGCACTCTGCTTTATTTTTCTCTTTGGAAAGAGGGAATGTGCTGAAGATCGTGCTCCTAACTTGGCGGTGATTACACGTGATCAAGTGAATGGATGTTTTTTAAATGCTTTGGTTGGGTCGGGTGTCTACAGAATTCTCAAGGTGGTTGGATTCGACCTTTGGTTGACTGGTTTAGTGGACCGTTGAAGATAGAAACCGGTTAATGGGATTTCCCGCTCATGACCTCTTTGGAATTTCAAATTCTAATTTTTGGGTCATCTAATCCCTTTCGGGACTTGGGCCTCATCCACGGTATTTCCTGGCCTTTAACCTGCTTGCCACTACTCTGCCGGTTTGAAAGGATCTGCCTCGTTTATCAGAACAATTCTATGGAGATGGGTACGAGGGTACTTTTCAGAAATTCGTGTTCCAGTACAAATTGGGTCCTTTTGGTCCTCCTAGTAACGGATGGAACGATTTTGAAGGCTTTTTTGTTTCAAGAGCATTGCGATATGTCTGAAGACTTGATTTGTAGTTGTCACCTGCGTGGTTATGGACATCATTTCAGGATTTGTCTAGGTAATACTGCTTACATTGTCACGGTTAGATTTAGTTCTTGCTAAACTTGGGTCCCATCATTGTTTTTGGGAATTATTAGTTCTAATTGGAAAACTTATTTGGAAACACGGACCTGCTTGTGCGTGAGAATGGTTTCCGGAACAATTTGAAACACCTCATTGCTCTGTTATGATTTTTTTATTTGGATCAAGGCTAAAGTTGTTTGGGGTCTGCTGAGGATCCCCATGATCTTTTCATTTGCAATGTTTACGGAGACCTGGACCTTCATCTGTGTATAGGATGGCTTCCCATCCAATTAAATCAGTCTGTTGATCTTTTATGTTGTTTAGTCTTAAGCCTCTTGTTTCTTTAGCTCAAGATGGTTTTTGATCCACCTAAAACTGGGTCCAATGAAAATTCTAAAATGTTGGGTCCCACGTAGGATCCAAATAATTATATTAGTGATTTGTGCCTCATGCTTGTTTAAGTCTACAATGGTTGTCAGTGCATCTAAAACTTACAGGGGTTTTCTCTTTTGGCTCCGGTTGGGATTTGGGTCCTCTAGGGACTTTGAAGGTTTGTTGAAGACCTAGATATCATTTTGTATTCATGCTGATTTTTTATCTAGTCAAAATTGGAAAGTTTATCTTTTGATACATGTGCTTTTCGGTGTCTTAGTCCATGCTAGTTTTCGGTCCAGTTAAAACTGACTGGTTGCCACACCAGTCAAATGTGGTAGATGTCTTTCCCTTAGTTTCTGATCCAATAAAAATTGGATTCTTTGGCTTGGATTTCTAAGCCCTTGGCCTTTATTCTACTTAACCAAGTTGTCTACGCACCAGTTGCTTGTGAGATTGTTGCTTTGTTTGTGTTGGGATCTTTTCGGGACTTGTGCTCATTTTTGGTTCTTTCACTTTTGGGTTTATTTTTTGTTTTGCCTTTGTTTCCTGGTGACTTGTTCTTTATCTTTTGACAACTAGGAGGGACCCAGACCTCACTTTGTGCTGGAGGTTTTCACCTCGACCAACTATTAAAGGTGGGTTTATTTTAGTCTAAACACAACTAGATTAAGTTTTAAAAGACAACTTTTGGTAACCACCCTATATAATAGTTTTAATATCGAGATGAAATGATTATTTAAGTTTGGGAAAGTGTTAGGCAAAGATTTTGAATGATATTTTAAAACTAATGCATACATACATACATACATACATACATACATACATACAATAAATCTATAGTTTATATTTTATAACAATTAGATATGGCAAAAATAAAAATGGAAGATTGAATAATTTCCCTGATAAAATAATGGAATAAAGAGTTGATAATGAGAAAGTTCATTCTAAATTTATAAATATATAGCACTTGTAAAAGATTAAGTAAGTTAAATTGATGTTAATAAATTTTTTAACTACTTATTTTAATATTTTTAGGTTTTGTCTCATTCTCTTCAAAACTAATGTATCCTTCACTTTAGTAATTACTATAACTAAAATAAGAGTTTATTTGTTTCTAAGTTGTTCATTTGTTTTTAAGAAAATGTGATACTTTGTGCAATTTTTGAGTCTTTAATTTACATTATTAAAAGTATTTAAAAGAATAATAGTGCATTACAACATTTTCAGAAGTTTGAGTCCAAAGTAATGATTAATTCCTATCTATGTGTCTTATTGCAAATTATAGACTATTTACTTATTATGTCCTTGTCAATGTTTTTAAGAATAACTACTAAAAGTTAGAAAGTGAAGAGAAAAGTGGACATTTACTTTAGGACAAGAAGAATTTGTATTAATTTATTATTATGAAGAATATTGAATTTATATATTTTAATAATAATCCTATTTTTTTAAGTTTAAATTCATAGACTTTTTAGTTATGTGAAACTTTTTCTTAAAATTTTATAAAAAGTTTCAATATTATCCCAATTAACATAATATTATTTAACATCCTTATAATTTTTTATATAAATTCTATTATTATAAAAATTAGAAATAACATAAAAATGAAAATATATATTTATATAAAATCAAATAATATGGAAATTATTTCTTATGCTAAGATTAAGACCCAAATAAATATAATTAAACCTTTAGTAAAAAAATATGTTGCTTTTATAGGGAAATTTGTTTCATAATAGTTTGTATTGTGAAAGTATTTCCTTCTAGTTTTTAATGTATCTCTATTATGGTCATTTGGAATGGTACCATCCCCTCAAAGCCATGGCGTTAGAAAAATGTTGAGAAAAAGGACTTCCACGTAATTAGAAATAAGGAAAAAAGAGAATATAAACTTACATCCAAATTACAGGAGAATGTGACTTTTGCATAACTGGGAGAAAGGTGTCACATGGTGTTGCTCTGTTATTAGATTATATAAGAATGCTACTTCGAAAAGAAGGATTTAAAGAATCCATTCTTTAGTTTTAACCAATATTTTAATAATTTAATTTATTTTTCTATTTTATGTTATTATTTTATTAGATCCAGCAGATCTAAGGTTATTATAAGCCACTTCCATGATTAAATGGATCAAATCAATTAGTATACTTGTGATTATATCTTCCCCTAATCTTTATGCTTGGTATGTCGACATAATCTTTATAAAATTTAGACACAATAGTGGTTTTTGTTTGTAATGAAAAAAAAGTAGGGAATTTTTTTTATTATTAATTCATTTTTTACATTGTTTAGTTTCAATAGTTATCTAGTATCTTTATTAAGAATGTTGATTTTATTTTATTTTATTTTTTTATATATGTTAAATAAAATATAAATAATATTTGAATATATTATTTATTTTTTAAAAATTATTATATATTTTATAATTTTATATGGATGGTACGATGTAAAAGAGTAAGTATATTATATTTTATTTATAATTTTATATTTGATGTTCATTTAAAAATCAATTAAATATTTTTTAATTTAAAAAAAAAAATAGATATTACAAAATAAAAATCAACCAATCTATTATTATACCATTATAAATTTGACTTAAAAATTAAATATGATTACAAATTAAAAACTTAAAACACATACTTTTTAATTTCAACTTATCCTCTACCATCACAAATTAATTTTTTCTTCTATACATGTTAAATTTATAAATTTAACTTGAAAATTAAATATAATTACTAATTAAGAAATTAAATTAAATATTTTTTAATTTTAACTTATCTTTCACCATCATAAATTAATGTTCTCTTCCTTATAATTTTAATTCTATATCAAATATATCTAGAGATATTACTCTTGAGAATCCTAAACAATTTTAAATATGTAAAAAGATTAAAATGAAACACTTGAAAAATGATATATTTCTACATATTTTATATAAATTTATTTTAAATATATATGATAATAATATTTTTTAATTTGTTATTTATAACTTAATATTAATATTAATATAATTTAGAATAATAATATATACCTAAATAATTTATAATAATTGTAAAATATTAATATATTAATGTATAATAAATATTTTATATAAAAATATAATTTATATAAATATTTTGTACATATTAATACATAACAAAAGTTATCAAAAACATTGATTAATCTTAGTTTTATAATAGAGATAATATGACTCATATATAAAATTACATTTTATTAGTTATGTTAATAAAAATTTATTAAATAAAATAAAAAGTGGTGTTAAAAAAAGTCATTCCAAGGAATATTATTCAATATAAAATATATGATTAACGTTTTAAATTGAATTAAAACTTTAAAAAATAATTATATAAACAAAAATATACGACATTTTAATGTAACATTTAACAAAACTATATTTCGAATAACAAGATTTTTTTTTTCCCCGTTAGTACAATTTTATTTTTTTTTAAATATATATGAGGACATATATGTTACCTTAGTGCAAAGATTAAAAAATACAAAAAGGTGCACCACCCTAACATACACTCTTCATATAAAAAATATTTATGTTGGCACGGACATGACTCTTGTTAATCTCAAATATATGTAGCGATTTTTATTTTTTTTTAAATGAACATAGAATATGTCACGTTAATACTTTCTATATTTATATATAAAGGTTAGTATTGAAAAACTAATTATAATAAATTATGGTTAAAATGTGGTAATCTCACAAATATGGAGTTCACGCAGTTAATATTATAATAGCATTTTTATTTTAATTTATAAACGATAATGCATCAATATTTACGTGTATTAAGGTTTTATTAGAATTGATGTCACAACTTATATCATATTATTATTTATTTGAAAGATTCATATTTAATATCAAGTATTACCGATAATGAATTTAGTGGTTATAATTTTCTATTTATTTATATTATTATCATTTATTTAATGAAATAGAGTGTATATTGTTAATATAAATATTTTTATATTTATAAGAATATTTAAAAAAATATTGGTGGTTAGAGAATATACCAAAATAAAAAATAATGTTTAGTTTATGAAGCACAAGTCAAATCAAAGTCAACAAGCACATAAACAAATTAAGACAACCTTATAAAATCTATAATACATCAAAAAAGATAAATTATATAGAAATAGGAAAGAATCCAACAAAGGAGGAATCATGATTAGGTGGATCACCACATCTAGAGCTTAGATGATCATTCCCCTCAACAATAGGTAATTCCATCTAGAATCAAACATGTATTGGTCACCCTTTTCTTTCATTTCATTACCCTGGACAGAGTGATGGGAAAAAATAACCATGTCAAGCCTGGGGAAGCCTTTATCTTTTGATGGTTGAATACCACTCTTAGAAATGCAAGGCAAATAACTCAATTTGTGCTAGTTTTTAGGAGGTGGAGAGCCCCACCATTAACCTTATAGATGATGAGGAGGTGAACATCACCAACCTCCATAATCAGCCAAGTAAGGATCTTGGTATCGCTATGAAGATTAAGTAGCATGGTTGTGAGAATGTCGACGATCTTTAGTTACAATGAAGGCCATGCATAGGAGGGCCACTACCACCTCTTAACTATGTGGTCTAAGGAAAATAGGCTAGTACTTGAGAAATATTAAAGGGGTAATCACCCAAATGGTAAGGTAATAATTTCAAGTAATTGTTGTACAAAAGCCAGGTGCACAAAGTTGTGTAATTCTAGTCTTGACTTATTACACTCAGGCAATAACATCGAATTATCTTTTTGTTCTCAATATTTACACTCAACTACATCTATATCAATCCATAAAAGGCACATGCCTTATGTGCTTACTTAAAATGCAATAGAGAAAGAAATATGGCCCACATTAGGCTAGTTGTGCCATGGTGCAAGTCATGAATTATAGGACTTGTTCAATTCTAAGATGGTTTCAATTTGATTCATAGGCACATGCCTTTCACGATCTAAACCTAGTGGTCTATAGGTGCAAGAATATAGGTGGATTAATTCTAGAGCCATGTGGGTGCAAGCTCTTTTTAAGCTAAGTATAGAGTCATATCGACACTAGAATGGTGAAGGGCTGCTTTTAGTTATGTTCTCAACTTGGCTTGCACTTCCTATCAAGGGTAGGATCACTCAATGCATAACCCTATCTACACTTAGTCTTTCCCTGTAAGTATGGATGATGTCATCAATATTTATAGGGATGCCATTAACAGTGCAACCAAAAGAATGTATAAATATATCTTAACATAAATGCATGGAAATTACAACATTACAATTAATATCACATTCAAATATGAATGCAAGGGATGCATAGACTATAAACATCATGTTTACTTCAAACATTCATCATCATTAATCCAAAATTTAAATAACATAGAGTTCATAATAGGGAGCATGTTTAAGATTACACTATTTAATGGCCTAGAGGCTGACAGATGAGCTTGGGCATATAAAAATGGATCCTTGAATGCATATAAACAACTTTTAATTATATTGGCAGCCATCGTGATGTATATAGGAGCATTCCAAAATTACCAAAGCTTTGCTACATAATTGTTCATGTCATCTTCTTTACTAGTTTGAGATAATTTTATATCTCTACAAGAATGTCTCTACCAAGGTAGAGTGCACATGTGAAGTGCCAAGCTAGAGCCTTTTTAATCATTTCCCTACATTCATTACCTTGATAAGTTCACATTGTAATTACCATGTATCACCTAATATTGGAAGATGTCCTGGAAATCCTAGAATTGGTTAACCACCTCCCAACTGGTAAAAGATATGTATTGATTCTTCTAACTAACAATAAGATACCAAAAATCCATCATCACTCCAAATTATGGATAGCATCGATGTGTTTTTTGTGTTGATGTGAATCCTTAAATCCAAAAACAAGGGGCTCAACATTACCCCATACAAAATTTATAGTTTATCCTCAAACTAGGTTGTCAAAGTCTTTAGCGTGCAAAAATTAGGCATACTCTCCTTAAGCTCAGTGTTAAAATTATCAAATCCCTTTATGGGAAGCTTGATTTATTCAAAAATGAAATGTATTTTGGCCGAGGCCACACTAAGCTCAAGCACATCAACATATTTCAACTTCTTCTTGAAGGCCTCAATATTTACATTAGCCTTTGTTACACCCCATCCAAGATTACTCCTTTCTCACAGTTTGTAAACCATGGAAGAGTGCTTCCAAGTTTTGTTCTTGGTCCTTTATCTATGTGCTTAGCACATTGACATTTCCCATGATATGTGCACACTTTGACCTACTCGTAGATTATACATGTGCCATTGGTTCTTCATTCTCCTCCTTTCCTTGCTTGAGGCATGCATCTATGACTAACACTTGGTTTGAGAAGATCAAAAATATGGTATCATCTACATCTATGTCTTCTTGATGTTTCATGAAGATGTCCTCTACCTCTTTGAGCTTAGTAGCAAGCTCCTTCTATAGCATGGTGGAAGGATATTATTCTTGTTCTTCTTGTACTTGCTTAGGTCTTGGAAGTATCAACATTATCCTAAAATGATGATTTTGTCATTCCTATGCACTCATATAGTTGTTGTAGTTTGAACTTGGTATCCTGCATTTCTTCTTGGGCTTGTTTATGGAGTTGCTTCAACTTTTTTGCTCTATCATCATTGATTATATTATGATGTGCAACCTCAGTTCCATCCTAATAAGTTTATTTGTAGATTGTATTGGGTTCATAGCATGAGGGTTTATGATGAGGGATTCGTACCTTTCCTTAGGTTCTTTTGTGCTCAAAATATTTACTATAGGAGCCTCAAAGTGAGGCTCCTCCATGTAATGATCAAACACAAACACACTTTATTTGTGAATCCTAGTAGTAATGGCTTGGGGTGGCATGGTGTCAAACATGTATAGTTCCTCATACTCCAATCCATTTTATGTCCTTTCCATTATGCTTAATTCTAATTCATCATTCTCAATGATGGCCACCTCTATTTTCTCTACCACCTCTTTTTTCAATGCTTTCTTTAGAGGACTCATCTTGTTCCTTAAGGGGTTATTCCTTAGATGTTTCCCCTTCATCCACTTCTTCCTCCTATGGTTTCTCAATTTTGACCTCCAAGTTTATTCCCTCAATGCCAGCATCACCTTTTCCTACTGGGGTTCATTTGTAGTCTCCTTTTACTTTTCCAAGATACCAGTATTACCTTCTTTTTGTTGAGGTACACCTTCACTACTTAGGCATGCCTCTTGTGTATCTTTTTCTACCTAGATGGTGGGGGAATTGGGCACTTTTTTGGTTGGTTTGATAGCTAGTCCCACACTTATAAGAACCTTCTTAGCCTTCTCTACCTTCTCTGCTTCATTTTATTTTGCATGTTTGTGTTTCCTTTCAATTTCTATTACCATCTCAATTTGGTTCCACATACTAGCACGCCAACTTGTTCCTTTCTTGATCCATATTCTTAATTGATATCTCAAACTACTATGCATTTGGAATCCTCCTTATTACTATCATGAAATATTTGGCATAAAATTCATAAGGTGACTTTAACCAACCAAACAAGTTTTTGTTTGTGAGTACCAAGTGTACTACACAGAAGTGATGCATGATGGTTAAGGTCACCAATCTTATCATGTGATGGGGGAGCTCCTATGGGATAGGACATTCAATCCCAAATGACTCGATGTATGGATTGCACCACCCTTACACTTTGATCTTATACTTTTGGGAGAAGATGGGTGGGTATATGAAGTCTTTGTACTTTAGCACCAGAGAGAAATTATGTAGTGGGAACACCCAAATATTGTCATCATCACCGTTGAGAACATCAATGTCCTCAATCATAATTAATATTAGCATGGACCCTCACCTAAAGGTCTCATGTGCCCTATGCAATTCTAACACCTTCCTCGCAACTCCTTGCCAATAAACTTGGAGATGTTGAACTTTTCTCCTTTTACTATGTGGTGGGTGATGCACAAGTAAGTATTAATGATGTCAAACCATCAAAAGCCAAAGAAAATATCAGATCTCATAAGGGACATTATTTTCCTCATGACAAGGTCTTGAATATCCCAAATAAGGAATACAAATCCTACTTTGTAGTAGCCTACGAGTTATGCAACCCTCTCTACCCCCACATCATCCTCTGTCATCTAATGAATGTATGCTGTTATAGCTAGGAGTCCCATGATCTTGTTAATGAGGTATACGAGATCTTTATGTGCCTCCCTATGAAATAAAAGTGATTACAATAGTTGGATGAGAGGAGGAATTACACTAATTCCTTTATCTTGACAAAATTTGGTAGCTCATACAACTGGGTCATGCTGGTGGTTTCTATCTTATCTTAGATGGAGACGTCAGAGAGTCTCGTGCCTACCTTGGTTTTCATCCCTGTATAAACAATCTAATCATGGTTGAGTTCATGTGCATTTCTGAATGTTTGATGGTTGTATTCCTTTAATCTACATATGTGCATGAAGAATACCCATGTCTCCCCCATTACATCCTTAGTGGGAGCTGTATTTCTATATATGCAAGATTTGCACTTTCTTCTGAGTCTACTAATACAACACTAACACCTTCTACCATTTGTGCCTTTTTCTTCACATCTATTACTTCTTTTACCATTTATACCTTCTTGGAGTCATTATACACCTATGGCAGTCTCAAACTTAATCATTTCTTCCCCTTTTAGAATGGGATAGTTTTAAAGCATGGTTGGTCAATCCTTTTAAATCCCATAAATCTTTTTGTGCTTCTTCAAAGTCATGGGGTATAGAATTTTGACTTTGGATCTTGATCTTTGTAAACTATTAATGTCAGCCTCTGTGTTATAAACAATTCTTACTACCTAATTTATCTCTCAATTGTCTCCACTTCCCTCCTTTATAATTCCAAATGGAATGAAATCTCTCTCTTAGTTTAGTCATTCTCTCTTGGGGTCATGGATGCTTAGGTTTTCAATTGTGTTAGAATTTTTTTGGTTTTGATATGGTTTGGATCTCGATGTCTATTTTGAATTTGCAAAAGGTTTGTAACCTTTTGAATCTTAGTATTTACCAATTTATACCTTAGTTTTAGGTACCTCATTAATGGCTAGTGATTAATGGCATGGTGGTGAATGGATTTCTTGAAATCTGGTAAACCCACCAAATTCATGGAAATATGCCACCATATTCTCATTTATAGTGGATATTTGTGCCTCCATCATTACTGCATTAAATTTTTGTGACTAAGTATTCAGTGAAGTGATCAGTAATTTAGATGGTCACTTCCCATTAACTATTTGGTGGGTGTCAACTATCTTAATGATTTCTCTCTTGCACTTCATTCACCTTGGTGTGAACCTCTCCTTTCTTATGGTAACCTAGGTGTATCACTTCACATTAACTTAATTCTACCTGTTCAATTACATTTTCCCTTGGTGCTGCACTTCCTTCCAAGCACACTTTCATTCCTTGGTCAATTTCTCTATGATTTTAGCTATTCTTGCTTTGGCCTTCCCTACCTCATATAAATTATTGTGATCATCCTCCAACACTTCGTTCCCTAGGTTTCTTGCATATTAGAATCTTGGGTGCTTCCATTTATCAACTTGTGGTCACATATTTATTAATTTGGTAACATATCACACCCAAAAACTTAGGTATCTAGCCTCGAACACTTGAGAAACGTCCACGCTCAATTCACTTGACTATATTTATCCATGTAAGCACTAGCATATTTCTTGTTTGGGCTTGAAAGTGCTATGTTTATTCACTTAACACAAATGAAAAATATATAAGGAAACATTTGGCTTGCACCAAACTTTATTATTGTCAACACAAAACAACTAACTTATGATCAGGAAATCAATGTTTCATGGCACAAGCACCATCCTATTGACTATAAGGCTTCAATCTAATACCATTGAAATGTCCAAGGAAAATTTTATCCATCAACATGTACAAATTGCATGCACTAGTCTCTAATATGTTATAGATGATATATGCTATCTTTTACATAATCTAGAACTTGCCTAGGTCCTTGAAGTAATTTGATTCATATAGTAATACCAATTCTCTTTCATTAAGTACCTTGAAATTGAAATGCTTATCATGACATTACTTATATCATTCCTTCTTTACTTGTTGAATCCATCTTTCTTGGGTGCATGTCTCATCCAACTAATCTAAGTTTTTGAGGCATACACTCAAAGACTCTTTGTCATCCAATATATTAGTACACTTAATACACAATGAGGGCACTAGAAATTACATGGGTAGAATGGCCTCTACCCAAAGCATCATTTAGAATGGTGTATCTTTGTTTAGGTCCTTGTATGTAGTGTGATACACCCATAATACTACTAACACACTATCATCCTAATCTTTGTGACCAACATTGAATATCTTTGTGAGGCACATTCTTAATATTTTATTTAAAAACTTAGTGGTACCATTGAATTTGGGAATACAAGGTGTCATTTTATGGTGTGCCACTATATATTTATTCAGTAGGATTTGAATAGTTGAATTTATATAGTGCACACTATGTTTTATGGTTAGTATAAGTTGGCATTCATAGTGTCTAATGATGTTCTCCTAGATAAATTTTACTATAGTGGTGGGTGTACAATATTTTATTGGTGATACCTCAACCCACTTAGTGATGTAATATGTGGCTACAAGAATGCATAATGCACCTATGTGCCTCATTCAAGAGCAATGGGTCAAATAAATGCAATGGCCCATCATTCATATAGCACCTAAGCAAGGATGGGAATGAGAAGCATCTCATCCTAGTGGTTTGGATTTCTCATGCATTGGTAGATCTCACATGTTTTGGCACAATCCTTTGCATCCTATAAGATATTTGGCCACCATAAGAGTGATTTAAATACTTTGTGTGTCATATCATCTCTCACAGAATGGCCTCCAACAATTTGTTCATGCACCTCTCAAAAGACTAAACCCCATTCATGCTTTAGGACACATCAGTGTAGGACCTCATCTCAACATAGCTTGTATAGTTCCCCACCAATGATTTGAAATGGGGTGGAACAAAATATTAGTTGCTTCTTCTCCTTGATCATCATAGTGTGGGGCGTACATCGATTTTTCAAAAAAGTGGTGGTTTATGCCAAGTATTTTAGGATGTGATAGACCCTATAGTGTTATGTGTCAGGCATACCATCTTCAATAGGCTTTTCCAAATCACCAAATTTGATGCAAGATAAATGGTCTAGGATAGAGTTTTTTTTCATAGGTTTGAATACAATATATAATTGAAACTCTTGTATTAAAATTATCCATCAATAAATGTGCTCATAGAGAATTGGCTTGTTCACTAGGTACTTAAGAACCACATGATCAGTGAAGAAGATGAAGGGGGTAGCTAATAGGTACCATCAAAACTTTTACAGGGCATAAGCCATGTCAAACACCTTGCACTTAATTGTGGTGTAGTTATGGTTTGCCTTTATCAGTTTCCTACTTCATAAAGAAATGGGATGGTCCATTTTCACATTGACTCAATACACCATAATGTTGCTAATCATATTACAATATGCATCAACATAGACATGTAATGGAGTCATCTAGTCGATAAATTGTAATATTGATGCGCTAGCCTATTTAAACTTCAAGGATTCAAATTCATCTTCTAGCACTACACCTCAATAGAATGGGCTATCCTTCACAAGAAATCTTCTAGAAACATTGAAATCTTAGCATAGTTCCTTTTGAAATTTCTATAGTACCTAAAATGGCCAAGAAAGGTACAAACATCACTCTACATTTATGAGGTCTAAAGATGAAAGTTGATGGTAATCCTTGTAAGATCAATGAGTAGACCATCTTTGTAGATGATGTGCCTAAGAAAAGTGTCAAATGGGATTGTGAAAACTCATTTCTTAAGGTTGAAATAAATTTGAAGCTATTAGTACCTATCAAACAACAAGTTTATGTTGTCATAGTGATCCTTCACTAATCTATACATAGCCTAATTGTCTAAGTACGCTTGGAAGAAACTATGAATGAAGTCCTTAAAAGTGGTTATCACCACTTAAGAGAATATGGATAGAAAATTATTGATGCTATCCTGAGAACCCATCAATAAAAGTCTGTATCTTACAACTTGGGATGCCATCCAAAACTTTGTCGGGGAATTGAGTCAAAAATATGTTAGGTATATAAGAAGCATTCAACAATCTATAGTCGACACAAATATAGATGATCCTTATTGATACTTATAACCACTGGGATAACCTACTCAGAATCTTTCATAGGTAGATGATGCCTATGGCTAGAATACTGTCAATATATATTTTGACCTTTGTGAGAAGATTGTGGTTCATCATATAAGGTCACTCCTTAATAGGTTTTACACCATTGAGTAGTTTGATGTTCATCTTCAACAGGGATGGGTGAATTCATTTCATGTCTCTATATTTCCTATGGAACAAATCTTAGAATTCTTTTATGAGGTTCACAATGCATGGAAACTCTATGTTAGACAAATAGACACCTAGAGTAGCAATCTTTGATTCCCCTTCTGAGCTAATATCTACATTTGTAATTTTTAATGGCACATTGTATGGTTCACTCTTCTACTGATTTGAATCCTTAACTTATTTAATACCATAAATTATATCTATTTGAAGATGGGTAGGGTTTTATTCTAGGGTGATATCATCAACTTAGCTCAATAACTCCCTCTTGCATGTCAAATTTGTCTAGTTGTACACCTTCCATGTTTCATCATCCTCATAACTAGAGTAATTATTGAGGGTTTGTTATTAAAATAAAGTTAAGAGTCTCAACTAATTTTCACTAAATATATCTTTTAGGTGCTCTTCCAATATTGTAGTGTCCTTAGACACTAATCTTTGAACTAGTTACAATGGTTCAATTAGGTCAAGGTTTTGTGAAGAAAAGGAGAAGGTGTGGATAAACCACTCCTTAAGTTCATCCTATTTATTTATCTCATAGTGAATCTCATTGAAAATGTACCATGATCACACCTAAGTCTTTAAACTCCTATATAAGGCATGAACCCATAGATACCTTGGGGAATTTTGGCTACAGATAGTCCATGTTTCTTCACAAAGGCCCACATGTGATATGCAATTAGAGTCACTAGAGTAAGATGAGATGTTTGGATCCTCATTACGATTCCTAAATCTAGTCCAAATGGCTGCCTTCACATCTTGACAAGTTGGCAAGCTAGGCATTTTCATTGCCCACCAAAAAGCGACAGTGCTCTTCAATGGATACACTAGTGCACCCATCATATCCACTTTTATTGGGACACATGCTTCAAGGTATCGAATCTAATATTTTACTAGATTACTCCATGCATATCTTGGAAGGAATACAAATTTTCCATTACTAAGGTGAAAAAATCTCTTTACCTTCTTCTTGGTGAATGGTACTCACTTTTTAGAAGATCAATCAATATGGACCTAGCCTATCTTCACTAGTTTTGGCACCTTTGCATACACTAATTGGCATATTTAACTAGTGGTCTCATATGATTATTTAACCCATCAATTTCAAGAAAAAATAGTAATATCTAAGGTTGATTTCCCATTTTCCCAAGAAATCACTCCTTATTAATTAGGGTTTAGTGTCTTGACACCTTATGCCATGATGTTATATATGTGGTTGATCTCATTATTGAGGTCCACACTCTCTACATAGGGGGTCCTTGGTCCTATGAGATGGGTATAACTACCCTCTCCTTTCCATTCTCTAATATAATCTGGATCTTATTGAATCACATATCTATGTTATTTTCATGGTACCGTGGCCTTCTTAGAATTGTCAGGTAGTTGTCTTATTCTACCAACTCAATCACCTCAATTCTAGTTCAAATTTCAGAAACCATGATGTCTATAAATGCACTATTCAAAATTTTAATAGGCTACCCTTGGGTCTTATTTGTCATGAAATGTACATGAGGGGTAGGCCTACCCATTTTATCCTAGGTGTTCTTGGTCAAGATGTTGACCTCAGTGATTATGTCTACATAGACCTAAAAAATAGGCCATCCATCAATTTTGACACCCATAAGGAATTCTTGGTTGTACTTTACGTTTTGTGTATGCAAAATGTATTTTACCCTCTCCATTCAAGGTACAATAACTTCAACTTATTTTTGTTTTACATTTTCCAAGAGAAAGCTCTTCATAGGGACAATGCCTCCTCTATTTGCAAGAGGCATAAGATATATATTAACTCTTTTATCTATACTTTTTGGTTGTCCTAATTATTTTAAGAGGTAGTAGCCTATACTTATAGATTTTATGTAAATTAGAACTCCACTTCTAGGTTTTTTTAATTACATTCATGGCCTACTATAATACATATTTTTTGTGATCTAGGTTTGGCTAAGGCACAACATTAGGTTAGGTATGTATTACGCACTCAGTGTGGCTTTTATCCTTGTATTCTATGCATAACTTAGGTATTGGTATAATTGGAAGCTGAGTGGTGAATCCAATACAAATAATTGCCTACAGTTTTACCATCTTTGTGTGGGTTAGTTGCACATTCAAGATCCATTTCTCCATCTTTGGCTCATGCCTGATCATTCCTTCACCCTTGTCTGCATCGAGTCTACCTTGGGATAATTTTTTTTTTATAATTTGAAGTATTTATTTACCTTATGGGACCCCTGATAATACCCATACATGGGATGTGTAGGGAGGTTGTGTTGATAATGCTCTATCCATCCACATTTTCAACAAGAATAGGGTGGGAACCTTCCACCACTGCAACACCACCTCACCATTTTACATCTCATTGCATTCCAAAGCTTGTATTTTGTTGACTATAATCTTTGTTTCTTTGGCTATCCTTCCATCGAACTAATACAATTGCCTACCTTGTGCCTCTTTCCATGTTCTCATGCATCTCATCAATCACCTGGTAATTAGTAGTGGTATGGGTATAGGCATCATACAATTAGACAATAGATAGTTATGTTGACCTAGCTAGTATGTTATAGTAAAGGGTAGTTATGAACATCATGTGCTTCTCAATAAAATTTATAGCTTAGAAGTAGGGTGAACACAAAATTTTAAGGGTAGTTATTCCTACTATGGATTTCAATTTCATATTCAGTGCACCATAATCCACTTTGAGAATCTTGTGACGAGTTACCAGTATGTTTTAAGAGTTGAGAGGCCATATACTCAATCATTTCCTAGATAAATGGGTTGATCCTAATACTTATGCTTCCAAATAACTTAGATCTAGGTATGTATTCAAGCGCTTCATGAGGGTTTATAAATGTCTTCATGGAAAGCACTCCCTAAAAAGGCACTAGCAACCCTCTAATGAACAACTGCACATGCTGAGAAGGGTGAATATCATAGGTGAGTTTTAAGATGAATGTTTTGAACCTTGTATTATATAAGTGCACACTTCATAAGAGTCCCTAGGTAATTTATTTGAGCATGGTGATGCTCTGATGTTCAAACCTTGGAATGTCAAACTCCTTAAGGAATATTTCCTTCAAGATATCATAATTGGTCATAACCTAGTTAAGATCAAATTTTCTATACCATGTATGGGCACGATCAAGTAGAGTGGCTACAAAATAGGTTACTTTATGATCATATAGGGTTATACCCCATGTGTTACTATAGTTCACACTTCATCACACGCTCTTCAAAAAATTTAATGCCCTAATACTCTAGAAACTACATGGCCATTTCATAATAGATATAATATGGGAATAGTTTTGATCTAAGGTCCTTTTCCCCTTGGCATTTATCTTGGTGGTGATCCTCCAATGGCTCCATCCACTAGGTTAAAAATTGGTCTTGTGATCACTATTAGTGCCATTGATATTGATAGCACTGTACTACTTGTGGTTCTAAACCACTTCCTATAGGTTATTACCCACTCTATGTTATTAACATTAGTTGAGCTATTATGCTTGCTCTCAAGTTATATTGTGGCAAGTTAGTGCCCACTAGTCTAGAGGTAGTTTTGATTACCTACTGATATAGAATAATTTAGTCAAACATGAAGTTTCACTCTAAGTTTATAAAATTTCTAAGATATATGTCAACAACAGGGTTAGTGATCACTTATATAATTTATTCAAGTGGGGTATCTAGTGTGTTAGCATGCATCACATGTTAAAATGGGGTAGGCACATCAAACACACCTTAAATCACCAAGTATTATAGGAACCCATTGGATTCCACACCTATCAAATACTGAGACTGATCTATTACTTCAGCTTATCTCTCCTCCTCATGCTATTGCATTTCAATAAATCCTTCCCTATGTTGTTCCCACTCATTATGAGTTCTTTAAGCACTTATTAGATCTAGATATTATATTAATTTGCATCATTTATTATTAGAGGTCTATCTTTTAATATCTTAGGTGCCATATTTCTTATCCCCATCCATTGTGCTTGACCTACACATCCCCTTTTCGTCCTTTGCACGACACATGCATGAAAGGACTTTACCCTTCGATCCCCAAAGTTTCAAACTAGTAATACACCATTAGATATTTGATCTTTAAATAAAATTATTTCACTAGTGTGCCTCTAGGTTCATGTAAAAATTGATACTCCACTTTCTCAAGGCATGCGTATGTTGAAACTATAAAATCAAGCATGTAATTGTTTAGAACTCCTTGCCACCTTTTATCTACTACTCTAGTTCAAGTAGCATCCAGGGTCTCAATCCTCTCATGGCACCTTTTTTACACTCATATCACTATCTATAGATTATTATGTGGTGGGTTTAAAATGCATCCAACCATCGATACATATGTTCAAGAAACTCATAGAAAAATATGTCATATAGAGAATCATATAGGTTTTTATAAAACCACTTTCTCAGCTTTTATCCTTTATAGGTTGGAAGATTTAGTGAAAAGCTATCTTATACCTATTGGAACCAACACTTGAGTTTTTTAAGGGAGAGTCAGTATATTATTCTGTTTTACTATTGAAACAACAAATTCCAACATGACTCCTAGCAATAGAACCATAATGTTGTAGAAAAGTTAGGTGTACAAAGTTGTCTAAGTTAGGTCTCAACTTATTACACTCAGGTGCAAATATGGGATTGTATTTTTATGCTCAAAATTTTACACTCAATTTCACTCACATCAGTTCAAATAAAGAACATGCATTACGAGCTCACCTGATACATAGTAAAGAAAGAACTAGGGCCTATGTTAGACTAGTTGTGCCATGGCATAAGTCATGAATTATAGGACTTGGTCAATTATAATAAGGGTTTAATTTTTTTCATAAGCACATGTCATTCATGGGATAATCCTAGTGCTTTATAGGCACAAGACTTTAGGTGGACTAGTTCTACATTCATATGGGTGTAAGCTCTTATTAATCTAAGTCTAGAATCATATAGGCACAAAAAGGGTGAAGGATCTACTTTGAATTATGTGGCCAACTTGTCTTGTGCTTCTTAGTAAGGGTAGGATCAGTCAATCCATGACCCTCTCTACACTTAGACTTTTCCTATAAGTAAGGCTAATGTCATCAATATTTATAGGGACACCATTAATGATGAATCTAGAAGCATGTATAAACATCTCTTAACATAAATGCATAGAAATTAAAACATTAAAATTAATACCACATTAAATATCAATTCAAGGGATGCATAAACTAGAAATATCATGTTTATTTCAAACATTCATTGCCATTAATCCCATCTTTAAAGAATACAAAGTTCATAACAAAAAACATGTTCAAGCTTAAACTACTTAATGGCTTATAGGATCATAAGTGAGCTTGGGAATATACAAATGGAGCCTTCATAGTGTTCAAACTACTTCTAATTATATTGGTGGCCATTACAATGTGTGTGTGTGTGTGTGTGTGTGTGTGTGTGTGTGTGTGTGTGTGTGTGTGTGTGTGTGTGTGTGTGTGTGTGTGTGTGTGTGTGTGTGTGTGTGTGTGTGTGTGTGTGTGTGGTGTGTGTGGGTGTGTGTGTGTGTGTGTGTGTGTGTGTGTGTGTGTGTGTGTGTGTGTGTGTGTGTGTGTGTGTGTGTGTGTGTGTGTGTGTGTGTGTGTGTGTGTGTGTGCACGTGTGCGTGCGTGCGTGTGTGCGTGTGTGCGTGTGTTTATGCCATTACCAAATGACTAGAGCTTCACTACATCATTTTCACATCATCTTCTTCACTAGTTTGATCTCTTTTAACAGCTCTATAGGAATGTCCCTACCAAGGTGGAGTGTACATGCAAAGTGTTGAGTTGAATCCTGTGTAATAATTTTGATGGATCTATTACCTTTTAGTTTTCATGGTGTATTCACCATGTATCACCTAATTTTGGATGATACCCTAGAAAACCTAGAATTGGTTAGCCATCTACCAGCTATTACAAGATCTACCTTGATTCCTCTAGTTGGTACCGAGATTCCAAAAACCCATCATCACTCAAAATGATGCCTCACACCGATGTGTTTATCATGCTCTCACGAATCCTTACATACCAAAATAATGGGATCAATAGTGATCCATCTCCATATCTACTTTATTACTTTTCACTTGTATATGTAGAAGCATATAAGAAATAATCATAACCTTATTATATATATAAAAAATTGAATGTCACCAAAAACATTGGAGATGAAAGTTAAATTCCTTTCTTGCCATATCTAAAATATAGTTTCCAATATGAAATCATGTCAAAATTAGGGGAATGGATGTGGAATTTATGGCATGCCACCCAAGAGTATGAGAAACCAACTTAAGGGGTCTAAGTGAAAGGGGATGAGGAAATCATGTGTCCAAATCTCATAGATTTTGACCTTATGAGAAAACCAAAAATGGTACATGATAGTCTCTAGGTGCCCACAAAATGGGAATTGAGGATCCATAACCCCTAAGTAAATTAGCCTTATACTTATATGGGAAATTTTTGGTGAGAAAACACCATTCAAAATGATCTCTCTTAGGTGAGTAACACACACATACCAAATAGTTTGAAAATGTCTCCCCAAAATGATGATAGAGGACTAAATATTCTAACAACCATTAAGCCTATAAACCATAGTTAGATGTAACTAAATCCATTCATAACCTTTTTGAGTAGTATAATTACTAAAAGGGGTACAACATACTATTTATAATCTTTCCATGAAAGGTGGGAATAATTAATTATGATTTTGCTAAGTAATTTGATGAAAAGACTTAGATAATCTCCTCACAAGATTCTTTATCTATAGATGAATGTTTGTATTTAACTTTAAACTCATTCTAAGGGATCAAAAATTGAGTGTTTTTGAAAAATTAGTCTTTCAGAATATAAATTCCCCTTATAAATAGTTTGAGGGTATAAATCCAAGGCACCTCCACTAGAGGAGCTACATGAAATTTGATGATAGAGGACCTCCATATGGACTATTTATTAATATAAAATCCATATATAAACTTAGATCCATTTAATAATAGATACTATTTCACTTTTTACCAAGATTTATAGAAAATTTTTATCATAAAGGAACCCATAAGTTTGATAGGGTAAACAAGAGTACGGATATTAGAAAAACCATAACATTTCCATGTTGCACACTATGATAGGAACCTTGAGTAATACAATTGTGCATGAGAACCTTATAGGATTATTTTAATTCAATGGAAAAAACAATCCATTTTATGTAAGGAATCAAACCTTGATGAGAGACATCTATTAATACCATACCACTCACCTCATATGGAAGATACAAATCTTACCATGCCATCATATACAAACCTTTACTAGTGGAGGGGTTATCCCAAATAAAATGTAAAAAAAATCAAATTTTTAGATTGAATGTTTGGAAGTCACCAATAGGAATAAAAATACAAATGAGTGAGCACAATAACTCTAGAGAAAATTTAGAATTTACTAGCTAGTGATAAGGGTTTGGTGATCCAATAAAATAACTTATTTTTGACCTTGTTTTCTACATATTTTCAAAGTCTAGACTAGGATGCCTTAAAATAGAAAGGGATACCCAAAAACTATAATTTTGCATCATTGTTGATTATTTTGGACTCATAATGAACCATCCAAGGAGGTGGGGGTGAAAAAATAATATAGAGCACTAGGTTTAACACCATTGGATTGTAGATACAAAAGCAAGACAAAAATATATCAAGACACAATATGGCATTAGAAATATTAGTCTTTATCCTCAATGAGAGTGATTAAGGAATCATCCATGGAATTCCAATTAAAATTTTATAAGGGATCTTCAATAGGCAAAAAAAATGACATAAATAATATATCAAGATTGGGTATTGTAAAATATTTAGTCAAAACCTTAATCAATATAACATAGTGAGTCGAATCAAGTGGATAATACTACATAATGGATTTGAAAATACCAAACTACTATGAGCTAACTCCATTAATGGAGATAAATTTGAAAGAGGTAATAAAATGCATATCAATCGATTACAAGAAGGTTGATCCAATTCCTAGAGTTGGGATCATAACTAAATTGAATGTCCACTTATATAGTCATATGATTTTTTGAAGTATATTTTTATAAACATGGCCTCTTGATTGGAGTGTCAAGTTAATTTCATGGCTTCCCATACAACATTAACAATATCCATGTTATATTTGCCTTGAATGAACCCTATATACTTGGGTTGAATAATCAAAGGTAGAAGGTGACGATAATCCTGTAGGAGACATTAAGCAAAGTAATAGGCCTCTAATTAAATATTAATTAAGGGTCACCAAATTTATAGATGAAGACTATGTGTGGTTTGTTAATACTTGAGCCCATGAATAGTTAATGAAAGTTTCAAGATAGACTTGACAAAGATCAAGCTTGATAGTGTCTCATACTTTTTGTAATATTCTAAAGGAAATCCATCACAACTAAGAAATTTGTCTTTAGCCATTTTCATAACTACCTCATATACATCCTAAACAAATATATTTCTATCACATGCTACCCTTTACGAGTGACTTTGATAAAAAAAATTGAACACATTTGTGAAGAGCTTGGTGTTGATCAAGGGAAGATTTATAAACTGTGAAAACTTGTTGGTAATGTTTAGGAAAGGGCATTTTAGTGAAGCAATGACCATCCTCCTTGATTTATTTGATCTATTAGGAAGGGTTTTTAGCTTTGAGATTTTGAAAAAAATCTTTGGAAACTGTATCCCTCATTTTCATCTAGTGGATATGTACTCAAATTTTAAAATCTTGAGTATTATGCATGTCTACAATCTATAAATTTTACCTAAATAAACCCACCTACAATTGCATAGTTATTATTAATGAGTTTTACTTGAGAATGGACACTAAATGACTCCTTTTTGAGGATATGATAGAGTAAGAGTGCTATCATATCTTAGTTGGATGGTAGACATAGATCTAAAGAAACATAGTAGTTTGATTGAGTGCAACATCCTACCATTGAATCCATCCCAACTACTGATCAGGTTGGGAGATGAATTTATAAATCCACTTAATGTGTGCTATAGTATCTAGCAAGGTTTTATTTAGCAAAAACAATTTTTTGGCCAATTTTGAACTCCCAAAGAATGTGAAAATGGATAGGAAAATGGTTAGAAAGGAAAAAATATAGAAATGCTTCTCCTAGTAGGCAAAATGTATTATCAAAGTAGAAGTATAGTTCATTGGAGATCATAGCTCGATCAACCCATCTTACCACACAATCATATTTGATTCAAATTTTTTTCCAAGTGTACCACACTTCAGACATGGAATGGTGACTAGTGTTAGGGTCATAAAACAAAAAAATATTTTTCATGAAAATCCATGGATCTCTTTTATTCATGGTCCATCTCATTATCAGAATGGTAATCTTGTCAGCATGTTATTTCACCATATTTTTGTTACCACATATTTCCCATTGGGCATTAGGTAATGAGTTGGAAATGCATTGCTACCAAGTCATCTTTTCATAAACATCATTTGAGGAATAAACATTATTGATGCAAGGGGAGTGGTTTTCAACATTGAAAAGGCCCAAAATGACATGTTGTGAAGGATCACATTGCGAATACATAAATTATGGTTGCCATTTAAAAGAAACAAATCTCACAATGCTAACAAGACCCTGGATCATGATTTCTTATTAGTACTAAACTATAATGACATATTAATTCGTTGATAGTAAAAGAAAAGAAACCTACCACTTTAATTTGTAATAGATAGATAGATAATGTCCATATATATTAACATTTTCCTAAAATCTCTCATTACATACTTACAAGATGAGTCTTTAAGACCATGAACATTTTATTAGTAATAATTCATTGATCACATGTGTCAAGAGACATATCCTTATAATCAAGAATTTAAAGGGCTTCATATTTATTCCTCAAGAATCACTCATTGTTGCAAAGCAAAAATTCATAAGGTTGATTAATCTGGTTGGCTCCCAACTCAGCCATATACTTTTCATTCTCTATAGATTTTTGAAGAGAGTAAATATGAGAGTGAGCTGGATATTATTTGGAGGAATGAAGAGTCCTTAATCTTGTGATTTATGACTTGAGAGTGGAAAAAATTGTTTAGAATGTACATATAGACGAATTGATATGAGGATTGAGACTCACCAATTTGAATCTTAATAAAATCCTTGAAATCCTTCAGTAATTAAACTTGAACACATACCCATTTTTGGTGGTGGACAAAATCTAATCTCACAAGCTCATGGCCAATGAATGTCATGATTTGGTGAATGAAATTACAAAAAGGAAGGGGTAATCCAATTAACTTGACCCAGATGAGGACTTTCAAAGCAACATCTCTGACACAACAAAATCTCAAGTCTAAGGGAGAGCATAAGAAAGGTGTTAAGGATGTACCATGTGGCAACATTTTTAATATCACAACCACATTGGTAGGGTCTATGAAACCTAACATAAAAAAATCCATTTGTCATATTTTGGATTCTCTCTATCTTAATGCCAAAAATGGTCTAGGTAGATTGAAACCAAGTCTTAATCATGCTTTAAGAAAGGATATTATCAAAAAAGTACATTATTAATTAAAACTAATAAAATCATTGAAAACCAAATTCAAACTTAGGCATTTACAAGACAACATTAAATCAATAATCATTAACTCATGGTAAAATTTGGGGACAAATCCCCTCGATCACTTGAGATGCAATTCTACAGCTTAAAGTTCCTCCAACCATCATAGCATCAACAATCAAATCAGAAGGTAAGGAGGCCATTAAATAGGTTGGTCTCACACAAGGAAAGGCTCCTAAATACTAAAAAAATTATTATCCTTCAAGCACCTACAAAGACCATAGTGCATATAGTGGTTCGTAAGAAATGATAGCAATGATACAGTTGGACAAAAGCAGAGAAAGGCATTTTTTTAGATCATAGGAATAATATTTCACTATCACCAATCTTTTGTTTTCTACTAACACTAATTTCACTTACATTGGTGTGAGAATTCTCCTCCTACGTGGGTCATCTATGAATTAATAAGCAACCTAGTGTTATATATTTAATAAAGAGTGTGATAATACTCCTCCTACGAGGGTCATCTATGGATTAATAAGCAATCTTGAGTTATATGTTTAATAGAGAATGTCTAACGAAAATATTTTTTGGAGAGGAAAGTATTTAAAAACAAAAACCATAAAATTAAGATCTAATAATATTTGTGTTCATTTTAATCATAATAAAATTTGTTTTCTTTTTAATCATAATAAATTTTCTTTTCATTTTAATCGTAACAAATAATGTTTGATGTAGAATCCCAATAAAGAGACAAAAAACATCAAATTTCTTGTTTATTGTCCTACGTTTTGGTATCTTTTAAATCTAGTTTGTTTAGTCCTATTCCTAAAAATTGCAACAATTATATATTAAAAACAAGGTAAGATGGCAGCTACAATTTACCAATTTTGATTATTTATAAAAGTATATTGAGATTTTCATAATTCCTCTGACTGACTCTATAATCGTGTATGAAATGAAATACTAGTGTAGATTGTGTCAATAAGTTGCTAACGTTGACATTAAGGTGGTGACATAATAAATATAATATACATGTTTTAATATATGTGTTTTTATTTAAGTATGTTTAAGGGTAGAGAAATCATTTATTTTATACATTTAAAAAATATATATTTTAATTAAAATGTTTAACCTAATTTTTATAAATTATATATTTTAATTAAAATTTTAACCTAGTTCTTATAAATTAATATTATAAATAAAGACGAATAGAATTGAATATTGTATAATTATATTAAACTTACCAATAAAGATATTAAGTGAAACAATTGATTTAATAATAAAGGTAATACAATTTGACACATCAGATGTTAAATATATAATTATTATACCCCTATTTTTAGTCCTGCTGCAGGTTAATGACTTAAATGTAGTTAAAGATTTGTATGCCTTGGTTTTTTATGGAAATAATATATTAACATATTTGTATGTATTGCTTGTATTGACTTCTTTTATAGTTAAATATTTTTTTATAAATATAAAATTTGAAATGTGAATAATTTTTCTACTAAATATTTTATAGTTAATTGTATAGAAGTAGTTTTTTTTACCTAAATCATGTATTTAATATCATTTATTCATAACTGACCATAATATTATTATTTTAATAGATGCACATAGATTTTTATATTTTTTATTTTATAAAATTATAAATATGAATCATATTAATTTTAATGTTGACAATGCTAATGTAAATAACTGATTTATAAATTAATAGACATTTATAAAAAAGGCATATATATATATATATATATATATCAAATTTGATGATTTCAAATATTACTAGTTACATTTTGTATTATAATATAATAAGTAAAATTTCAAATACAATTAACTTATAAAAGATTTAATTATATATATATATATATATATATGTAATTTCAGGTTTTTTAAATTTACATAATAAAATTTAATAATATAATTATTGACAAAATTTATATTGTATAATTCTTTTAATAATATATGTTGATAAAGAACATTTAAATTTTAATTATTCATTAATTGTGTAAAGTTACAACCAGTTCATTAATGTGTACAACATAGAATTCTAACATTTATCAACATATTTTGTGCATCAATAAAATGAGTCGTCAAAAACTAATGAACCTATAGGATGAAATGTTTAGATATAGATTATTGTCACAACTGTTACGACTTGGATCAAAAGCATATCTGGTGAATTCACTTATGCCTGCAAAAAATTGTTTGGCATTACCAGTAAGCTTAATTGGAGCCTTTCTTATCTATTTTGGGAATAAAAATGAAGGGACAATGATTAGTCTTGTGTAGGTTATTTTCATTGGCTTCACCTTTAAGGACCAAAAATCAACGGAAACAAAAATTGAGATAGAAATGATATGCTTAAACTACAATAAATAATATTATATTGAAATTTTTGTTTTTAAAAATAAAAAATTGTATTATAAGAGCATTCAAAAAATATTATGAAAATTTCATTCAGTTAATAAAATAATAAATAAATAATTTAAAAAAAAATTGGTTTAAAAATTGTATAAATTTAATAAAAAAATTATAAACTTCAAGATTAAATAAAATTTTTTACATTACATTAATTTTTATCTATAAAATATTATTTCAAATAATTTTTATAATCCCTTGCAATAACTGAAATCAAAATTTTAATAATAAATAATAAAATATATATGAACAAATTTACATTCGTCATTAGCTTATAATTAATTTAAATCAAACTTTAAATAAAATATAAAAACATTTAATACATTAATATAGAGAAACTTGCATACTTGAATATGGACAATTTTTCATACACTAATATCTACGGAGACCAGACGGCAAGGAATATACGGAGACATTTCAAAGGAATATATGGAGACATTTGCGTATGCTAGTATCTAAAAGTAGCGTATACCAATGAAATCTATTAGAAAACTGAATACAATGAATCTATTCATTAACAATCCCCTTATTATTACTAAAATTGAACTTTTAATTTTTTCAAAGCCATCTCTAAAATGAAAAATGAATCCAATATCAAATATGTGAAGTGGTTTTTATTTAAACTTTTTGGAGATTTATATGGAAAAAATAATTAAAAATGAAAAATGAGCATAGAATATGTGACAGCAATACATGTTATATTTCTATATAAAGTTTAGTATTGAAAAACTAATTATAATAAATTATGTTAAAAATTGGATAATCTCATAAACATGGAATACATGGACATCTAATATTGTAATAATGTTTTGATTGTAATTCAAAAACAATAAAGCATTAATATATATCTGTATGAAGGTTTTATTAAAATTTATGTTTCAATTTATATCATATTGTTGTTTATAAGAAACATTTATATATTTAATATAAAAGATTAATAAAGAATATAGTGGTACTTAATTTTTTAATGAAATATAGTTTATATTATGAATATTAATAGCTTAACATTTATAAGATTATTTATAAAAATGTTTGTGGTAAGAAAACACACCAAAATGATAAACAAGGTTTAGTATGGGAAGCATAAGCAAAGTCAAATCTAAGAAACATGGTTATAAACAAAGTCAAGACTTGAGAATATTTAGTACATAGAAATTTTGTAATACATAACTTTTTTGGGTAGAAATAGAAAAGACACTGGTTGAGGAAGCGGATCATGATTAGAAGGATCACCCCATCTAGACCTTGGAAGATCATTCCCTTCAATAATAGGTAATTTCATCTAGAATCAAATATGTGTTGGTCACCTTTTTCTTGCATTTCATTATCATGGATAGAGTGATGGGAAAAATTACCAAGTCAAGCCTGGGAAGGCTTTATCTGGTGATTGTTTCCGACCACCCTTAGAACTTTCAGGTAAGTAACTCAATTTGTGCTAGTTTGTAGAAGGCAAAGAGCCTCACCCTTGGCCTTATAGAGGATGAGGAGATGAAGACCCTCAAACTCCATGATGGGTTGAGGAAGGAGATTTATGTCACTATGGAGATTTTGTAGAATGGTTATGAGAATGCTCACAAGACCAGTTATGACAAAGGGAACCCTATGGAAGGCCACTTCCACATCTCGGTAGTAAGTTCTAAGGTGGAGAGGGTGGCACATGAGCAACATTATAGGGGATATTAGCGATGTGGAAAAGTAATAGCTACAAGTGATCTAACTACATACTTATATAATTTCTTTTCACTTGTATGTGTAGAAGCATATTAAAAATAACTACAAACTTATTATTTATAAAAGTGAATGCCACAAAAAATAGTTAAAGTTAAAGATGGATTCATTTCTTTCCATATATAAAAGATAATTTTTTGGATGAAAGCATGCCAAAATTTAGTGAATTGATGTGGAATTTATGGGATGTCACCAAAGAGTATGTGAAGCCAACTTCAGGGGTCTAGATGAAAAGACATGAGGAAATCATGTATCCAAATCTAGGTGTTTTGCACCTTACGATGATAAATGAAATAGTGCATGATAGTCTCTAACGGCTTGTAGAGTGGGCATTGAGGTTGCATAACAACCAATTAAATTATCCTTCTACCTATAGGAACCCTTTGATGAAATAAACACCATGAAAATGATCCATCTTAGGCTCAAAAAAGGCATACCAAATAGTATGAAAATGTCTCCCTAAAACAGTGAGTAAAAACTAAATATTCCAACAACCATCAAGCTTACGAACCATAGGTAGATGCAACCAAATCCATTCATAACCTTTTTTAGCAGTGTAATTCTTGAAAGGGGTGTCGAAATATCATCTTTAATCTTTCCACCAAGGGTTGGAATAATTAATTATCTTTTCTTAAAGTAATCTTCTAGAACAACTTAGATAATATTCTGATAATATTCTTTGTCTATGGAGGAAATGTTATATATAAGTTTGAACTGATCTTAGGCAAGCTAAAATTGAGTGTTTTTGAAAAATAAGTCTTGCATAGTATGAATTCCCGTTTAAAATTTTATGATGGAATAAATCCTAGGTACCTCCACAAGAGGAAATACATTAAATTTAGTGATAGAGGACCGCCATAGGGAGTGTTGATTGATAGAGAGGCCACCTATAAACCCAGAATCATTCACTCATAGATAGTTTTTCACTTTTTCCCAAGATTTTTGGATACTTTTTGTTACAAAAAACTCCATAAGTTTGATAGGGGAAATAAGAGTCATGATTAGAAAAACCAAGACCTTTTCATGTTGCATGTCCATAATGGGAACCCTGAGCAATATAATTGTAGATGAGAACCTTATAGTAATATTTTCCTTCAATGACACATATAATCCATTTGATGTAGGGAGCTAAACCTTGATGAGAGACATCTTTTAATCCTATATCACTCACATCCTAGGGAATATAAAAATATTTCCATGTCAGCTTGTGGATACCTTAGCTAATGGAGGGGTTATCCCATATTAAATCTCTAAAAAAATATCATATATTTAGACCAAATGTTTAGAAGTCACCCATTAATAATAAAAATAAAAATAGGTGACCACAATCACTTTAGAAAAAAATTAGAATTTACCAGTTAGTGATAAGGGTTTGGTGATCCAATACAATAACTTATTATGGACCTTCTCCAATACATATTTCTAATGTACTGATTGGGAGGCCTTGAAAAAGAAAGGGTACCCAAAAACCTAAAATTTCCATCATGCTAGAGAAATTTCCACCCATAGAAAACCATCCAAGGAGGTGGCGGTGGAAATATTATTTGTATCACTAGGTTTTAAACCATTGGATGCAAGATATAGAAGCAAGACACAAAAATATCAAGACACAACATGGCATTAGCAATATTAGATTTATCCTCAATGAGAGTGATAAAAGAATCATCCATTGAATTCTTATTAAAAAGTTACAAGGTCTCCTCAATAGGAAAGGAAATGACATGAACCATAACTTGAGATTGGGCATTAGAAAATAGATAACAATAATGTAAAGAATTGAATCTAGTGGATAACCCTGCCTAATGCATCTGAATATAACAAACTATAATAAGATAACTCCATAAATGGAAATAAGGGCATAGGTGTCAAGAAAAATCATATGACTATATTATAGGAAGGATCCATGCCAATTCCCAGAGTTGGGAACATAACTAAAATGAATGACCAATTATACAATCATATGATTTTTTGAAGTAAATTCTTATAAACATGGGATTCTGATTGGAGCGATGAGTGAATTACATGACTTCCCACACAATGATAACATTATCCATGTTATTTTTACCTTCGATGAACCCTATCTATTGTATTTGAATAATCAAGGGTAGAAGGTGGTGATAATCTTGTCATAGACATTAAGCAAAGTGATAAGTTGCTAATTAAATATTAATTCAATGTCACAAAATTTCTATATGAATATTATGTACCCTTTGTTAATACTTAGGCCCAAAGAATATTTATGGAAGGCTTACATATAGACTTGATAAAGATCAAACCTAATAGTGTCTCATTTTTTTATAATATTTACAAGGAAATCCATCATAGTTCTATAGGATTTATCTTTTGGAATTTTCATAACTGCCTCATATAAGTCCTCAATAAGGAGCTTTCTATCACATGCTAATATTTAGGAGCATCTTTACCTAAGATAATTGAAAGAATTTGTGAAGAGCTTGGTGTTGATCTAAGGAAGGTTTCTAAGTTGTGAAACCTTGTTGGTAATGTTTATCAAATTGAATTTAAATGAGGTAGTTGCGATTGTACTTGATGGACTTGATCTACTTAGAGTATTTTTTAGCTTCGACCATTTTAAAAAATATTTGGAAACTCTATTCCTCACTTTTAGCCAATGTATATCTAATCAAATTTTAGATTATCGAGCATTAAACATGTTTAAAATTTATATATTTTACCTAAATACACCAACCTAAGATTTCATAATTCTACTTAATGGGTTTCACTTAAGTGATGCCACTACATAACTTAGTTTTGATGAGGTGGTAGAGTAATATTGTCATTGTATCTTTTAGATGGATGGGGGACATCAATCCAAAAAAATATAGTCATCTAATTGAGTGTATGATCCTACCATTGAAACTATCCTATTTGTTGATTAGGTTACGGGATAATATTTCAGACCCACTTAATGTGGGGCATCATGGGACCATGGTCCAATAGTGCTATACTTGGAAAGAAAACTTTTTTTGAGAATTTGGTATTTTTGAAATGTAATAGAATATAGAATTGGATAGGAAAATGGTTAGAAAGGAAAAAATAAAAAAGTGTTATCTCAGGAGGGAAATGTATTAGTGAAGGAGAAATACAATTAAGTAGAGAGCATAGTTTGATCAAGCCATTTTACCATACAATCATATTTGCTTGAAATTTTGGTTCAAGTGTACCACACTTTAGACATGGAATGATGACTAGTGTTGGGGTCATAAAACCCAAATTTATTTGGCATGAAAATCAATGGCTCTCTTTTACTGGGGATTCATCTCATTATCAGAATGTTAAACTTGTCAAAATGTTGTTTCACCATATTCAAGTCACCACATACTTCCCATTGGGTGTTAGGTTATGAATTAAAAATGCATTACCACTGAGTCATCATTTCATGAACATCATTTGAGGCATAAACAATATTTATTCAAGGTGAGAGGCTTTTCGTATTTAAAATGGAAAAAATAACACATTGGAAAGGATCACATCTAGAATACATAAATTGTGGCTACCATTTCAAAGAAATAAATCTCATAAGGCATATATGATCCTATGTAATGATTTATTATTGGTACTAAACTATTAGGAGATATTAATCTTCTATATTAAAGAGAAGGAAACTTGTCAATTTAATTTTTGATAGACAGAGAATATCCATATATATGAATGTTTTCCTAAAATCACTTGCTATGTACTTATGAGCCAAGTCTTTAAGACCTTGAACATTATGTGAGTAATAATTCATTGATTATGGGTGTCAAAAGAAATATCCTAAGAAAAAGCATTTTAAATGCTTCATATTTCTTCCTCAAGAGTTGATAATTGCTAAAAAGCAAAAATTCATAAAGCTAAGCAACATGGTTGTCTATCAAATCAGCCACATACTTCACATACTATATAGATTTCTAAAAATAGTAAATATGAGAGTGAGATATAGATTCCTGGCAGGAATGAAGAGTTCTTGATCTTTTGATCTGTGACTTGACAATGGAACCAAGTGTTGGGAAAGTACATATAGAGGACTCACTATGAGGATCAAGGCTCACCAACTTGAATCGCAACAAATTTGTAGGGATCCTTCAGTAAATGAACTTAAACGCATACACATTTTTAGGGGTTGGAAAAATATAATCTCTCAAGCTCATGGCCAATGGAATAAATGTTTTTTTAATGAAATTCCTAAAAAGAAGGGGAAACCTAAAGAAATTTACCCATATGGGGACTTTTAGAGCAACATCTTTGACACAAAAAAATATTAGGTCTAGGGGAGAGCACTAAAAAGAAGCTATGGACTTACCATTTGGTAATCTTTTCAATATTAGACCAATATGGGTAGGGTCTGCAAAATGTAACATAAAAAAATCCCTTTGTCATATTTTGGATGCTCTCTAGCTTAGTGCCACAAACGGTCTAGGAAAATTGAACCTAAGTCTTAAACATGCTTTCAGAAGGGATATGACCCAAAAATACATTATTAATTACAACCAATCTAACCATTGACAATTAGATTTAAATTCTAGCATATACAAAAAAGCATTAAGTCGAGAATCATTACCTTATGGTAAAATTTGGGGACAAATTCCCTTGGTCACTTAAGATGCAATTCCATGGCTCGTAGTTCCTCCTTCATCCATCACAGCTTCAAGAATCAAATCAAAAGGTAGGGAGGCTATTAAATATACTAATCGTGGACCAAGGTAAGGCTCCTTAATGCTAATAATTTTTTATCATTCCACAGGGGTCAACAAAGACTGCATTGTAAACAAAAGATGGTAAGAAATAATAGTAACGATACATTTAACCAAAATCCTAACAAAACATTTTTTAACTCATAAGAATAAGATTCCACAATCACCAAACATGTGTTTTCCATTAACACTTATTTCATTTACATTGGTGTGAGAATACTGCTGCTACCAAGGTCATCTATAGATTAATAAGCAATCTTGAATTATATGTTTATTAGACAATGTTTAAGGATCATATTTTTTCTGGGTGGTCGAAAGTATTTGAAAAAAAAAACACAAAACATAAAATATAGATTTAATAATATTTTGTGTTCATTTTAATCATAATAAATATTTTGATCATTTTAATCATAATAAATAATGTTTACAGTGTTGTCCCCCAAAAATATCAGCTCATTTTTGGGACAACATTTGAACTATTTTGGTCTTACAAACCAAAATTATCTCTTCTCTTTTCAAAATTTGTCTTGGGATTCAAATTCTTCAATTTTTAAGCTTTTATTAAATCTACGAACTCTATAGAATTGAATCTATGGACTCTGTAGGCTTGAATCTATGGACTCAGTAGGAAGAAAAATCTACAGACTGTGCAAGAAAAGGAAAATCTATGGACTCTGTAGGCAGGTTCATTTTTATAGGTTCAAAGGCTTCTATAGGTGGTTTCAATCAAAAGAATCAATTTTTCAACACTTAGTCATTTTTCAAGACTGTTTCAGTGCCTTGGTTCAAACAAAAATCTCCATCAGCAAACACCAACAGTAGGTTCAACGGGTTCAAGGTTCAATGACAGGTTCAACCAAAGGAACAGTTTAATGGCTCAGTTCAACCAAGTGGTTCAATGCTTTATTCCACTCGAGTGGTTCATTCCTTTTATTTTAGTATCTTTTGGTTCAATACTTAGTTCATCGGCTTGGTTCATTCAATTAAACCATCGACTTGAACTGTTTTTAGATCAACCGATTGGTTCAATGTCTTGGTTCAGTTAAAATGTTTGACAGTTGGTTCAAAGACATGGCTCAAAGGCAAGTTCATCAGCTTGGTTCATTCAAATTGAACCATCAGCTTGAACCATTTTCTTTGGTTAAACCAATTAGTTCAATGTCTTGGTTCAACAGATTGATTCATCGCCAAAGTTCAAAGAAGCCTGAAGGCCATTCAAAGATTACCCGTAGGGTAGATACCCTTGCGGGAGACTCTTCCTGACTCAAAATAAGTCATTCCTTAAGGCCCGAAAAGGCAAGTATAATTCAAAAAAGTGCCAAATAGGAAAGCCAAAAGAAGATAAAGGAATGACGTGCTCGAAAACATCAAATTCAACTCAGTGAATTAGTCATTGATCTTTTAAACATACAGACCAAAATACAATCATAGATCTCAAGGCCAAGACCAGCAGAATGTGGAGAAACAATAAAAAAAGTAAATTGAATCCAGGACCCAATTCAATTAGCCAGACAAGGAGGAATGATGAAGATAAGACCAGATCACTAGGTGGAATATTGGAAGTTACAAACTTTCAATAAGCGTGACTTATTTCCTTGCATTGATAAAATCAAATGGGTAAAGCGCTCCTAAGTTCCAGTGTGTCCCCTTAACAGATTCCAATGAAAATTGATGTATTGATTATTCCCAAGTCCATCTTGAAGAGGCTATATAAGGGACTTTCTTCTATTGTAAAGAGGACCTCTTTTTTGACAATGAGAATGAAACTCTGCCCAAATTGGAAGGCATTACTGAGACTTTGAGCTCAGATTGCCGATCATATTTTGTTACTAGAATAAGAAAGCAAGTGGTTTTTAAGACTTTGTGTTGTGATTTATTTATTATTAAGGAAACTATTCTTATGTCTTTTTCCTTGATATATTTTCTATTCCTTAATTCAACAAGTAGAATTAGTAAAATTAGTCAGGAAGGTGTCCTGAAGAATCAATTGTGGAGAGACTTTGTGCCCCCATAGCTGCTTTTAGTGTGTTTTCTTTTTATTATTATATAAAGGACAATGAGAAGACTTTGTACCCTCATTTTCCTTTGTATATTACTCTTGAGCATTTTAAGTAGAGACATTGTGTTGTATCTTGATTTACTGGTTAATACGCCCTCAATTACATTCTACTTTTATTTCCAGGAGTATTCTTGTGGTTTGGTGAATAGTATTTTTTGAAGAAGAGGAGTATTGTCTGTCATTTTCCCTGAGTTTTTCCTTTGATCCATGCACATCATCTCTGAAGGAAGAGAGATGGATGATTTGTCCCACCCATGAGTATTATTTTTTGTTTATATATATATATATATATATATATATATATATATATATATATATATATATATATATATATATATATATATATATACACACCTACAGGGAACCTCCCCTTGATGAGAGGAGAGATCAGTGTCTTTTTGATGTGGTAAAACTACACATTTGGATGACTAATATTCCTACTTTGGTTGATTAGACCTATTTTATTTATCAGTATGCTAATCGACAAAATATTCAACCAATAATTTTTGGTGACTCCACTGGGGAAGAACATGCAGTCTAAAGCCTCAAGTTTTAGATTGAAGCAGTTCCTTCCCTTATCCATTATAGAGTTTGGCAACTCCCATTTGGGTCTTACCCATTATCCATTTATAGCCTTACCATTTTTCATCCATCTCCATTTTCATCCATCTCCATTATATTATCTGGTCTGTAAAACTAGAGCTGCTGGGAAAGAAAGCGCAGTTTGAAGCCTCAAGCTTTAAGCTGAAGCAGGGCCAGTTTCTTTTCTATTTTTGTCCTATAATCTGGCAACTCCACTTAGATGTGTTATCCCTATCGTTCATAATCTGATCATGGCAGTTCAAGGCCCCTGGGGTAACTCATTTGGCCCACTTAATCTAACTCCACCCCTGCATGAGCTACCACTCAGTTTAAGGAAGAATTTCCCCAAATTATTTGGTGATGGAAGAGTCCACCCTGATAAACACATTATAGCTTTCACCATAGCCTATGGTGTGATAGGGGTGGAATTTTAAGACATGGTAGTCAGGCTTTTTGTGGAGACATTACAAGGTGCTGCTGCAGACTAGTTTTACCATCTACAAACTAGATCAATGACTAGCTGAAACACTATCAAAGCTAAGTTTGAAGCAAGGTTCAAACCTGTAGAAGATGCTCATGCTTTGCTAGCCCAACTTACACAGATGAAGAGGGAACCTCATGAGCCCATGAAGGATTTTATTGCAATATTTGACAAGCTAGGAAATAGGATTCCCGTAGTTGCTCAGCCCACACTTGTGAACCTCAAATTCTTCTTCATAAACTCACAGCTGCCTGAAGTGAGTTTTCTACTAAGATGTGCTAGCCGCATTGATCTTGAAGCTACTCAAGACTTAGCCAGTGAGTTAGAAGATGACCTTATCTTGGCTAGAAAGATAAGAAGGGATTCAAATAGAGTCACATCTTCCTCATCTTCTGATAACTCAGTTGCAGCCACCACTGATCAAATGGTGCAGAAGCTAGCAAATGAAGTGCTGGCCCTCAAAAGACAAATGGCACAAGAGATGTCATCTGCTCCTTCATGTAGAGATGTACCAAGGAGGACATTTCCTAATCAGGCAAATCAAGAGCAACCCAATCTTCTTCCTCCCTCATAGAGGAACCTTGCAATTGAAGCACCTCTAGCCAACTCAGCAGTTGGGTATTTGAAAATAGAGCACGATTTCTCTTCCAACTTGAGTTTAATCAAGAAAATGATGCTGGCCTCTTCATGGAGGATCAAGAAGAGTCAGCTGGCGACTCCCACATCAGTTTTTTGGATTACCAAGATGAACCCAAAAGTAAAGGTGGAGCATCCGAAGGATCATATGCTGTGATCACCTAGTCCCAGAATTAGTTAGCTCAACAAGCTGATAAAGGAGAAATAGAGGAGTGACCTCATCCTACAATTTTGATTGCTAAGAGTGGCACCACTCTACCTATCTAGTCGAAGGACTCAGTGATTGCTGAAAAAGTAAGTACATCAAACATCTCTGCACCTTCTACTTCAACTTCGCAAACCAGTCCTCCCCCTCTCAAAAATCAAAAGGATGAACTCCCATATTCTCTTCCAAGCCCATTCCAGTCATTTGACATAATTAATCATGTCAAGAAATCCAAAATTTAGATGACTGAGTTTGAATCCCTGGAAGCCAATCCTGAGCAATTGGACATTGATGGAGAACCAAGTGCGGACCTGTCTGAGGTAAAAATTATGGTCACCCAAATGTCAAACCCTTCAGCTCAAATTCTATTTGAGCCTTCAGGTAGGGGTAATTACTTCTTGACCACAGAGGATGCTCATGTATCATCTCATGAAAGTCTTATAGCTGGTAATCTAGGATTTGATCCAAACAAGGCATCAAAAGAATTAGTAGGGTGCAGTATAAATCAAAAGAGATATTCCATCTCTAATGAAGAGAAATTTGATAAAAGATCAGCTTCTGATGATGCTTGGATCTTCGAATCTGATGGCAGCATTTCTTCCACATCTAGATACAGATCTCTATTGTTTAGATTAAACACTGCTTAGGGTGAAGACGTCAAACTCCTTCACATCAAAGGAGATGTTGAATTGATGGTTTGTCAGGGATCTGAAACTAACAATCAACACATGTGCTAGACTGGACTAGTAGAACAACAAGTTATGATGGTGGACCATACTACTGGAAATCAAAATTAGGCAAAAGAACCCTTCGTAGGGAGAGCAAGGAGTTATGGTTTTCAGTTTAAACACCACATCTTGCCACAGAGCAAAAAGAAGGAAAGACCAAGAGGAAGATGCAAAAAATTGGTTTCCTAGTGGAGAGCTCCATTTGCCCATCCCCGTTTCTAGGGACAAAATGTCTTCTTGTTGGTTTACCAAGATGGCACACTATTTTCACTCTCTCTCAAGAAGTAGCATTTGAAATACTTCAATTCTTGAAGTATCAGATCATTGCATATATATATATATATATATATATATATATATATATATATATATATATATATATATATATATATATATATATATATTTGTACAGTTTTTAATTCTATTTTGTTTTGTATGTTTCTTTTTTTTATGCCTTCCATTTCTAGGTAGCATGACTCCATGACCCAATGGTACACATGAAGACACTGGAGATTTTGGATTCTACTCCTTTCAATTTCTTTTGAAATTGACAGAAGTTCCCCAAGTAGAGCCAGCTATTGTCCCCCAAAAATATCAGCTCATTTTTGGGACAACATTTAAACTATTTTAGTCTTACAGACCAAAATTATCTCTTTTCTTTTCAAAATTTGTCTTGGGCATTCAAATTCTTTAGTTTTCAAGCTTTTCTTAAATCTACGAACTCTGCAGGCTTGAATCTATGGACTCTGCAATCTTGAATCTACAGACTCAGTAGGAAGAAAAATCTACAGACTGTGCAAGAAAAGGAAAATCTATCGACTCTGTAGGCAGGTTCTTTTTTACAAGTTCAAAGGCTTTTACAGGTGGTTTCAGTAAAAAAGAATCAATTTTTCAACACTTAGTCATTTTTTGAGACTGTTTCAGTGCCTTGGTTCAAACAAAAATCTCCATCAACAAACACCAGCAGCAAGTTCAACGGGTTCAAGGTTCAACGGCGGGTTTAACCAAAGGAACAGTTCAATGGTTCGGTTCAACCAAGCAGTTCAACGCTTTATTTCACTCAGGTGGTTCATTCCCTTTGTTTTAGCATCTTTTGGTTCAATACTTAGTTCATCGGCTTGGTTCATTCAATTGAACCATTGGCTTGAACCATTTTTGGTTCAACCGATTGGTTCAATGTCTTGGTTCAACGAATTGATTCATCACCAAAGTTCAAAGAAGCCTGAAGGCCATTTAAATACTGCTCGTAGGGTAGATACCCTTGCGGGAGACTCTTCTCGACTCAAAATAGGTCATTCCTTAAGGCCCAAAAAGGCAAGTAGAATTCATAAAAGTGCAAAACAGGAAAGCTAAAAGAAGATAAAGGAATGACGCGCCCAAAAATTTCAAATTCAACTCAGTGAATTAGCCATTGATCTTTTAAACATACAGACCAAAATACAATCACAGATCTCAAGGTGAAGACCAGCAGAATGCAGAGAAAGAATGGAACAGTAAATTAAATCCAGGACCCGATTCAATTAGTTGAACAAGGAGGAATGATGAAGATAAGACCAGATCGCCAGGTGGAATATTGGAATTTACAAACTTTCAATAAGCGCGACTTATTTACTTGCATTGATAAAATAATATGGGTAAAGCGCCCCTAAGTTCCAGCGTGTCTCCTTAACAGATTCCAAGTCAAATTGATGTATTGATTATTCCCAAGTCCTTCTTGAAGAGGCTATATAAGGGACTTTCTTCTATTGTAAAGAGGATCTCTATTTTGACAATGAGAATGAAACTCTGCCCAAATTGTAAGGCATTAATGAGACTTTGAGCTCAGATTGCTGATCATATTTTGTTATTGGAATAAGAAAGCAAGTGGTTTATCAGACTTTGTGCTGTGATTTATTTGTTATTAAGGAAACTATTCTTATGTCTTTTTCCTTGATATATTTTCTGTTCCATTAATTCAACAAGTAGAATTAGTAAAATTAGTCAGGAAGGTGTCCTAAAGAATCAATTGTGGAGAGACTTTGTGCCCCCATAGCTGCCTTCAATGTGTTTTCTTTTCATTATTGTGTAAAGGACTTTGAGAAGACTTTGTGCCCTCATTGTCCTTCGTATATTACTCTTGAGCATTTCAAGTAGAGACTTTGTGCTATATCTCGATTTGCTGGTTACTACGCCCTCAATTACATTCTGCTTTTATTTCCAGGTTTATTCTTGTGGTTTGCTGAATAGTAATTCTGAAAGAAGAGGAGTATTGTCTGTTATTTCCCCTGAGTTTTTCCTTTGATCCGTGCGCATCATCTTTGAAGGAAGAGAGATGGATGATTTGTCCCACCCATGAGTATTATTTTTTGTTTATATATATATATATAACTACAGGGAACCTCCCCTTGATGAGAGGAGAGATCAGTGTCTTTCTGACGTGGTAAAACTACACATTTGGATGATTAATCTTCCTACTTTGGCTGATCAGACCTATTTTGTTTATCAGTACGCTGATCAACAAAATATTCAACCAACATACAGTAAGATACATTATTTGCCCGTGATAAGATGACAATGCAACATTTAATTATAAATGATATTTTTCAATAATGGGAGGTCACATGAAGAATATCCATTCATCGAACTATTGCCAAATCAAAGTTCAGGCTCGTAATGGCTCCTTTCATCATAAGAACAAAGTAAATGTATTATAATAAGATAAGATTGGCGTTAGTTTTCACGATCGAAACCAATCATCATCTGCGAGCACCATCACGATTGGCATTTTTGTTACCTTTTGTTCACAATAGCATTCTAATATCTGACATGCTCAGGATTATAGTTCTATCTTCTTCTTTTCGCTTCCATGCATTTTTATCATCAACACAATTTCATTTTCTTCCCTCATTTCCTTCCTCCATTTTAACATTTTTCTGAATGAAGAGACAAAAACTATCAAATTTCTTGTTTATTGTCTTGCGTTTTCCTCTCTTTGGTTGGATTAGTCCTATTCCTAACGATTGCAACAATTATATATTAAAAAAAGGGCAGAATGACAGCTACAATTTACGAATTTTGATTATTTATAAAAGTATATTGAGATTTTCATAACAACTCTGAATGACTCTATAGTCGTGTTTGAAATGAAATATTAGTGTAGATTGTGTCAAGACGTTGCTAACGTCGACGGTAAGGTGGTGACATAATAAATATAATATGCAGGTTTTAATATATATATTTTTATTTATGTATGTTTAAGGGGAGGGAAATCCATAATTTCAATACATTTAAATTTAATATTTTGATTAAAAGTTTAACCTAATTCTTATAAATTGATATTATTATTTATATAATAACAATTAGGATTGGATAGTGTATAATCATATTAAGCTTACAAATAAATATATTCAGAACAAGAATTGATTTATAAATAAATGTAAGATAATTGGATTTATCAAAGGTTAAATATATAATTATTATACCTCTATTTTTAGTCAGTTTGCAGGTTAATGACTTGTATATAACTAAAGATATGCATGGCCTAGTTTTTTATTGAAATAATATATTAATACATTTTGTATATTTTGTACTGAAATTTTTGTTGAGTATTTTTTTATAAATGTAAGAATTAAAATGTACTTAGCTTTTATAGTAAATATTTTGTATTTAATTGTATAATATTGAATCAATTAATTTTTTTTTATAAATAAGTATTTAATATAGGATTAATTTTTTAACTAGATTGTATGATTAAGTTGTTCAATATTAATAATATTTATTCATAATCAATAAATGAGTTGTAATAACTATTTTAATCAAACCGTGTGATTGTGTTGCTTAACATTAATAATATGTAATTATAAGTGATCACAATATTAATGTTTTAGTTTATTCTCAAGAACCTTAATATTTTTATTATTATAAAATTATGAATATAGAACACACTAACTATAATGCTGACAATGTTAGCCCAAATAATTAATTTATAAATTAGTGGATATTTATAAAAAATTAATTTATAATTCATATATATATTTTTAACCAATTATGGATTACGTTTAATGATCTCAAATATATCACTAGTTGCATTTTGTATTATAATATTGTAATAATTATATAAAATGTTGAATACAATTAACCTATAAAAATTTAAATTATATGAAATAATATATATGTATATATGTAATTTAATTTTTTTTTAAAAATTTACAAAATAAAATTTAGTAATATAATTATTGACAAAACATATATTATTTAATTCTTTTAATAATATATGTTGATAAAGAAAATTTAAATTCTAATTATTTATTAATTATTAGTTAATTGAATAAATTATACATCCATTTCATTAATATTTATTAAGAAGTTTTGTAGATATATTAAATGAGTCATTAAAGATTAGTGAGCTTGTACGATGAAATGTTTAGATATAGAGTAACTTGGATGTTGAGCATTGCTGGTGAATTCACTCATGTTTGAGAAAATGTTGTTTGTCATTGCCAATAGGCTTAAATGGAATCTTTCTTTATTGTTATGTAAATAAGAACAAAGGGACAATGAATTGGTTTGTGTAGCATTTTTTCACTGGCTTCAATTTTAATCTCCAAATATCAATGAATACAAAATTTAAGGTCAAAATAAAATAATTATCTTTGCTTCTATGGATTGGTTAAGCTACGCATTTAATAGTGTGAATTTTGTATAAAAATGGAATATAATAATCATGTTGTGAATTTATAAAAGTTGAAAAGATTTTTTATATTATTTCATATATATATATATATATATCTTTTTTCAAACTTTTGTTTTAAAAATTAGAAAAAATATATATTATATAAATATGAAAAAAATATTATAATAATTCTATGTAATCAGTAAAATGTTGAATAAATAATTTTAAAAAAAAATGTTTTAAAATTATACAAATTTAATAAAAAAAGTATAAACTTCAATATTAAATTAACAAAATTTCCATCACATTAATTTTTTATATAGAAATTTTTGTTTCAAATAATTTTTATAATTCCTTACTATAAGAAAAATCAACTTTTTTAAAAAAATATATGAACCAATTTATATCCGTCATTAGCTCAAAAGAATTTTAAATCAAATCTCAAATAATATATAAAAAATTGCATATATTAATATAGAGAAACTTGGTACTTAAATATGCACAAATTTTCATACACTAATACATGATGGAGACCAAACGACAATGAATATATGGAAACATTTACGTATGCTAGTAGCTTAAAGTAACATATACCAAATGAAAAATTCTATTCCTTTCTCTGATTGTACAACTTTTATTCCCAAAAAATACTTCATTAATCCCAAATCTGTAATTTCAAATTCTTTCTTCATTGCTGATTTAAAAGTGTCTACAGACAAATTTCCAATAAAAATCAAATCATCAACATATAAACACATAATCAAAATCTGACCTTCTTTGTTAATTTTTGTGTACAAAGTAGGCTCACTATTGCTTCTGTTGAATCCATTGTTTATCATATAAGAATCAATCCTACTATACCATGCTCTTGGTGCTTGCTTGAGACCATAAAGAGCCTTCTTCAATTTGTAAACTTTTTCTTCATGTCTTTTTACTTCATAACCTGTGGGCTATTTCGCATATACTTCTTCATCTAGAAAACCATTCAAGAAGCTAATTTTACATCCATTTGATATACATACCAATTATTTTGAGCAGCTATTGCTAAAACCATTCTAACAGTATCCAGCCTAGCAACTGGTGCAAATGTTTCATTATAGTCAATTCCATGTTCTTGTACAAAACCTTTTGCTACTAATCTTGCCTTGTGCTTTTCAACATTTCCATCTGCATCAAATTTAGTCTTATAAACCCATTTGACTCCAATACAATCCTTACATTCAGGTAAAATAGTTAGATCCCATGTTTGATTTCTTTCAATAGCATTCAACTCTTCATCCATTGCTTTTAAGCAATGTTTCTCATTAACTACTTCTTTATAATACATAGGGTCATGAGTGAAAAGAGCAAAATTTGAAACCAAATCTAATTTCTCTTCTTCTTGATTATAAATCTCATTTAAATTTCTCATTTTCTTACCTTTCAATCTTTCTCTTAAAGTAGCAAGAGTTGGATCTGATTCATCACTTACTTGTGAATTTAGAGAAGGGTGACATGCATGACTAGATGATTCACCTTGTTCAAACCTCCTAGGTGTTCTTATTGGAGTGCTTGTGCCTACTCGTGGAGAGGATTGTCCACCTTGCAAATTTTATTCTTCAGAAACATCTTCATCTTATGGAATTGGTGCTCCAATTGTGATGGTGCTACCATCCCATGCTTCTGTTTCCTTAAATTCAACATCTCTGTTAATAATCACTTGCTTTGAAATAGGGTTATACAACTTATAAGCCTTTGATTCTTCACTATAGCCAATAAAAATGCATTTCTCACCTCTATCATCAAGTTTTCTTCTCAATTTAGATGGTATAAGAGAATATGCAACACAACCAAAATTTTTGAAATGATATACACTATATTTATTACCACTCCATGCTTCTTATGGAATTCGATCTTTGACACTCTTTATTGGGCTTCTATTCAGAATATACATTACACATGCTACTGCTTCTACCCAATATTCATTTGACAAGTGTTTAGCTTTCAACATGCTTCTTGCCATCTCCATGATTGTTCTATTCTTTCCTTTTGCTACACCACTCTGTTGTGGTGTGTACCTTGTAGTTAATTGCCTTTTGATTCCATGATATCTGCAAAAATATTGAAATTAATAAGACATATATTCACCTCCTCTATCTGATCTAAGGACCTTGATATAATGGCCACTCTACTTTTCAACCATTGCCTTGAATTCTTTAAACTTTCCAAAGGCTTCAGACTTAGTTTTGAGAAAGTATATCCAAGTCTTTCTGCTAAAGTCATCAATGAAGGTTAGAAAATAAGTACTACTTCCAAGTGATGTAATTTTCATTGGTCCACATAAATCACTATGGACTAGCTCCAATATTACCTTAGCTCTATATGAGGCTCCTACTGGAAAGCTCTCTCTATGTTGTTTTGCCAGAATACAACTGTCACATGAACTTCCTGGCTATTTTATTGGTGGTAAACCCTTCACCATATTTTTTTTCTGTAACAAATTTAAACCTCCAAAATGTAAATGTCCATACCTTAAGTGCCATAGTCATGATTGGTCTAGCTGCATGGTTTTGAAGTGGGCTTCCTCTTCTCCTTGGATGCACTGAATATGAAGAGGGAACATCCAATTCTTGGTCATCTCCACTTTTCCTATCAACCTGTCACTTGGAAACTTGTCCAATATTGTGCAAACATTATCCATAAAGGATATTCTGTAACCTTTTTGTACTAACTGACCAACACTCAAAATATTATGTTTTAGTCTAGGTATAAAATAAACATCAGGTATAAACCTTCTTTCACCATTCTTAGCTAAAACATTTATGACACCTTTACCCATGACATCTACTGTGATATCATTTCCTAATTTCACTTTTGATTTTATAGAATCATCAAGACTAGCAAAAAATCTCTATTCCCTGTCATATGATTACTTCATCCACTATCTAAGAATGAAATATCTATAGCTTTTTCTTGAGTAACATTACAAGTAAGAAATAAGCTTCCAAGATTAGAACTAGATTCACCTGGATTATGTTAGGAACTTGGAGTAAAATTGATTACTTTTGTATAAGCAACTAAACACGAAATTGAACCAGAAGTAATAAGTAACTAGAAATCAAAAATAGCAAATAATAGGAGATACAAGAAACAATCAATCTTGTATTAAACTCTTTCAGAATATAATGAAGAAATCTCACTCTTCCCACACCTCTTGGCTGTACAGTATTTCTCTCTCAAGAGTTCTCTCTCTCTCTCTCTCTCTCTCTCTCTCTCTCTCTCTCTCTCTCTCTCTCTCTCTCTCTCTCTCTCTCAATTACAATCAACTCAATAACCGAGTTGTTATTCCCTTCTCTTCAATAGATCTTCTTGATCTTGCACCTTGTAGATCTAATTGATCTTAATTACAAATTAAATTACAATACATGCCCCCATGGGTCTCTTAAATAGGATCCAAGGCATATAATAATTAGAAACACAGACTCAAGACTAAAATTAGTCTTTACATGCAAACACTCAGTCCTCCTAAAATTAGAACAAATCTAATTTTGGAAACACATGTAAACACACATAAGTGACTGATGCCAGTCACTGTCGGTCTTCATATGACCGATGTTAGCCGATCCCTGATCGATGTCAGTCGGTTTTGATCCATGCCTGACCAATGTCAGTGGTATTATCGATGCTGATTACTGGTTAAGCCTAGCAACCTCCACATGAGCTCAATATTGAAGCTTTTAGCTCCATAACTTAATAATCTCCCACTTAGAGATAAACAATTGCACTTGTACCTGTACAACAACATTCTCCATCATTTCTCTAGCTTGTTTCTCCCTCTTTAAGTTCAATCTTGAAGACCAACAAAAGTTGAATGAAGATTCAACTTCTCTTTTGTTACCAGCTTTGTTAACATATCTACAGGGTTTTTATCTGTATGGATCTTTTATAACTTTAAATGTCCATCCTCTAATACCTATCTAATGAAGTGGTACCTAAGTTATATATGTTTGGTTCTTGAATGAAAGGCTAAATTCTTTGCCAAATGAATTGCACTTTGACTATCATTGTACAGTTTGCAACTCTCTTGCTCCTTTTCCAACTCTTCCATAAACTGAGTCATCCATATCATTTCCTTGCTAGCCTCTATGACTGTAATGTATTTTGCCTCTGTAGTAGATAGGGCAATAACCTTCTGCAACTTTGAAATCTAACTAACCACCATTCCACCAACAATGAACACATATCTTGTGGTGCTTCTCCTGCCATCCAAGTCACCTGTCATATCCGAATCTACATACCCATGTAGAGAAGTGCTTGACCCTCCATAGCATAAATGACTACTGTTGGTCCCTCTCAGATATCTGAGAATCCTCTAAACTACTTTCTAGTGTTCCTTTCCTGGATTGGCCATAAACTTGCTGATAACTCCCACTGCTTAGGCAATATCAGGTCTAGTACATACCATTGCATACATCAAGCTCCTAACTACTGAAGCATATGAAACTTTGCTCATGTACTCAACCTCATCATGTGATTTAAGACACTATTCTTTGCTCATTTTGAAGTGTTTAGCCATAATTGTGCTTATCAATTTTGCATCTTGCATATAGAACCTCTCCAACACCTTATTCACATAATCCTCTTGAGACAAAATCAACCTATGATTTTTCCTATCTCTTTTAATAATCATGCCCAAGATTTCCTTTACTGCTCCTAAATCCTTCATGTTAAATGAGTGAGCTAATTTTACCTTTAGCTCAGTAATTTCCCACATGTGTGAACCTACAACAAGCATATCATCTACATACAACAATAAGATAATATAATTACCATTATCTAATCTGGTAAAATAAATACAATGATCAGATTTACATTTACTAAAGCCATGCTCTGTCATAAACCTATCAAACCTCAAATACCATTGTCTTGGAGCTTGCTTAAGACCATATAAGCTTTTCTTCAACCTGCACACAAGTTTCTCCTTACCTTTAACCTCAAAACTTTCCTACTGATTCATGCATATCTCTTCATCCAAATCTCCATAAAGAAATGCTATCTTAACATCAAGCTGCTCAAGATGCAAATCCTCAATAGCAATTCAAGACAATACAGTCTGAATAGAAGTCATCTTTACTACAAGAGAAAAAAATTTACCAAAATCAATACCTGGTTTTTTTGCAAATCACTTTACTACCAACCTAGCCTTATGTCTCAATTGTTCATTCTCTCCTTCCTTTAACCTGTATACCCATTTGTTTCTTAGTGCTTTCTTTTCAGCTGGCAACTCAACCAAATCCCACATTTGGTTCTCTTCCAAGGAATCAATTTCCTCATTCATGCCATGCTCTCACTGTTTCTTAGATTCTACTTGTATTACCTCATCAAAAATTTCTGATTCTCCACCATCAGTGAGAAACACATAGTATAAAGAAGGGGAATAATGAATTAGAGGTTTACTTACCCTTATAGTCCTCCTTATAGGTGTTTGAGACTCATTCACAGCGTGCTGTCTACCCAAATTTTGTTCTAACAGTGACTGATCTCAGTCATCTCTCTGTCTACACTTGACTAATGTCTATTCTACCTGATCAATGTCAGTCTCTGTCTGACTGATGTCAGTTCTTGACTGACCAATGTTGGTTCCTGACTGATCGATGTCAGTTCTTATGTTTTCTTGTGAGTGATGATTTTTACCTGCAAGCTCATTTTGGATCATTACCTCATCCAAATCAAGATTGCCCTGCTCAAAATTATTCAGCCTCTTGAGCTGATCACTGTACATCACCTTTTTATTGAAAACTACATCACGACTTCTAATATTTTTGTTAGTTTCTAAATTTCACAATTGAAATCTCCAAAACCATAACCAATGAAAGTGCACCACATAGATTTAGCATCCAGCTTCTTTCTATTTTCTTTATCAATGTGCACAAAAGCTTTAAAACCAAAAACTATGAGAATTGAAAGATCTACCTTTTTATCTATCCAAGTCTTTTCTAGAATTCTACCATCTAGAGCAGTAAAAGGTGCTCTGTTAATCAGGTAAACTATAGTATCTACAGCTTCTACCCAAAATTTTAAGGGCAAATCAATATGCAACCTCATACTTTGTGCACGCTCCATTATTGTTCTATTCATCCTTTTAGCTACTCCATTTTGCTGAGGTGTCCTTGGAACTATCCTTTTTTTGTGTATTCCACTCATAGAATAGTAACTATTGAATTTATTACTGCAATACTCACCACTATTGTCAAATCTAAGGCACTTCAATCTTAAACCTATTTCATTTTCAACCAAAGCTTTCCATTTCTTAAATGTGTCAAAAACATAAGATTTCCTTTTTACGTAATAAAACCATACCTTTCTTGTAGCATCATCAATGAAAGAAACATAATACTGTGATCCTCTAATAAAAGCTACTTGAGCTAGTCCCCACACATTTGTGTGAACAAGCTCCAACTTGTGCTTCTTCTTTGTTGACCTGGTCTTGAGAAACCTTACTTTCTTCTCTTTTTCAAAAATACAATGCTCACAAAAATCTAGATCTATGCTTTTAAAATTTGAAAGATTACCTTTTGACTTAAGAACATGCATTCCCTTGTCACTCATGTGACCAAGCCTATAGTGCCACATCTTTGCATCTACATCTGAAGTAGATAAAATAAAAAGAGAATATTTAGTAACATAAGTAGATAGATAAAGTGTACCTACTCTCTTATCTCTTGTTAATACAAGTGCATCCTTGAAAACTTTTTAAGATTTAGTTCTGAGAGTTATTGTGCAACCCTCATCACCCAACTTTCTTATAGAAATCAGATTCCTCTTCAAGATGGGTACATGCATGACATCTTTCAACACCCATGTGTTGCCATTCTACAATTCTAGCTGCACTTTTTTTTTCCAAGAATTTGACAAGGCTCACCATCCCTTAAATAAAGTTTTTTAAAGTCTCCATAGACATAATCATTGAAAAATTCTTTATTTGGGGTTGCATGGAAAGAAGCACCAGAATCTAAAACCCATGATTCTACTTGACTATCCAAATAAAATATAAGAGCATCTTGTGCAACAATAACTACAATATTTGTTTTTTTATTACCTTCATGTTGATTTTTTTGTTATCTTTCAACCAACAATCTTTCTTTGTATGCCCTTTCTTTTCACAATTTCAGTAGATTATTTTTTCATTTCTAGATTTGGATCTCCTTCCCATCTTTGACCTTGATTTCCATTGCTTGCCCTTCTCTCTTTACCTTCCCCTACTTTCAATACTTAAAACATTATCTGATGTTTCACCTATGATTTTCTTGCAAATTTTTTCATTCAAGATTACACTAACAACATCATCAACTTTCAAGATATTTAAAGCAGATGCAATATTGCTAACTACCATTACCAAACTATGTCAGCTTTCAAGTAAAGAGCATAAAATTAAGAGGGCCTTAATTTCATCATCGAAAACTATTTTGACTGAATTTAATTGATTTACAATTTCATAGAAATCATTAAGATGACTATATACAGATCCACCTTCCTACATTTACAAACTAAATAATTGCTTTATAAGATATACCTTAATCAAAGTTGAAGATTTTTTATATAAGTTTGTCAGAATATCTATTAACTCTACCATTGTCTTTGCCTGTAATAATTTAGAAATCATAGAAGATGCTAGGCTCAACCTTATAGATTCAAGAGCTTTTTTATCAAGAATATTTCATTCTTCATCTTGCATATCTGTGGGCTTACTTGAAACCCCACCCAATGGTAAAAATAGATCTTGCTGATATAGATACTATTATATCTGCATCCTCTATAATTGATAATTCTTGCCATTGAATTTCTTCATTCTTAGCTTACTTTCTTTTGCCATTGTTTTGCTTCCACTCAATCAGAAACCCCTGTGAGTAAACCTTGTAATCAACAAAACACTAACCCACTCTGATACCACTTGTTAGTGAACCAAGCTTTGATACCACTTATTAGGAACTTGGAGTACAATTGATTACTTTTGTATAAGCAACTAAACACAAAATTGAACCAGAAGTAATAAGTAACTAGAAATCAAAAATAGTAAATAATAAGAGATACAAGAAAAAACCAATTTTGTATTAATCTCTTTCAGAATACAATGAAAAAATCTCACTCTTTCCACACATTTTGGGTGTATAGTATTTCTCTCTTAAGAGTTCTCTCTCTCTTAATCAATTACAATCAACTCAATAACTGAGTTGTTATTCCCTTCTCTTCAACAGATCTTCTTGATCTTGCACTTTACAGATCTAATTGATCTTACTTACAACTTAAATTACAATACATGCCCCCATGGGTCTCTTAAATAGGATCTGAGGCATACAATAATTAGAAACACAGACTCAAGACTAAAATTAGTCTTTACATGAAAACACTTGGTCCTCCTAAAATTAGAACAAATCTAATTCTAGAAATGCATGCAAATACACAGACACAGGTGACCAATGCCAGTCACTATCGATTTGCATATGATCAACGTCGACTGATCCCTGACTGATGTCGGTCGATTCTGATCCATGCCTGACCGATGTCAGCAATACTATCGATTTAGTTACTGGTTAAGCCTAGCAACCTCCACATGAGCTCAATAGTGAAGCTTTTAGCTCCACAACTCAATAGATTAGAACTAGATTCACCTTTGTAATTAGCATTATGCTTGTACACATATCCTTGTTTACTTTTGTAGTCACTTGCATAATGACCATATTTTTTGTAGTAATAACATTGAATATTAGATTTATCAAACCTCTGTGAACCTTGCTAGAAGTGATTGTTGCCACGTCCTCTACTATTGTAGTTTTGATTACTATTTTCACCTTCATCTAGATTATTGATTCCATATCTGCCTCTGCCTCTTCCTCTAAAGTTTGACCTGGCTCTTCCTCTTCCTCTGCCAAATGATACCTGTGACTTGAAGCATTCTCAAGAGAAGTATTATTCCTATTCATTCTAGATTTATGTGTTAACAAAGAGCCCATTAATTCATCTACAGATAACTTATCCAAATCCTTGGTTTCCTCAATAGCTACAACTATTGCATCAAATTTACTGGGTAAACTCCTGAGTATTTTCTCTATAATCTTCTGATCTATGATAGTTTCTCCATTAGATCTAATTTGATTCACTATATTCAAAACTTGACCCATAAATTGTTCTATTGAATTTGAATCATTCATTTGCAAATTTTCAAAGCTTCTCCTAAGAGATTGCAATTTAGTAATTTTTACCTTTGTATTACCTGTATAGGTAGTCTCCAAGATTTTTCATGTCTCTCTGGATCTTGTTGCTGCTGCAACTCTGTAAAAAATTAGATTCATCGAATGCCTGTTGGATGAGAAATAAAGCTTTTACATCTCTTTTTTGTTCTCTTTAAGCTCGTCCTTTTGTGCTCGATTAATGCCAGATGGGCTGCCTCATCCTGTGGTTCTACAAAACCACTCTCTACCAAATCTCAAACATCTTGTGAGCAAAATAAAGTTTTCATCTTAATTGCCCAAAAATCATAGTTCTTACCATTGAAAATAGAAATTTGAGGCTATGAAATACTGTTGTTTGCTGCCATTTCTCACACTGAAATGGCTTTTTGGTTGCTATTTCTGAAACATAGTGGCCGACATCGGTTACACTACCGCAGTCGGTCAGGTATACTGTCGATGTTGGTTTACTCTGTCGATGCTGGTCTAAAAGTCAGCCGATGTCGGTTATGCTCCTGATGTCAGTCTCTACACTCCCTACTCGCTGCGACTGCTGTGTGCTTCTGTTGACTGCGCACTTCTCTAATCTGTGCTTCTCTTTGTTTGTTGCGTTCTTCCTTGGCTTCTTTCCTAACCAAGCTCTGATACCAATTTGTTAGAATCAAGAGAGTATACAAAAACAAGAACTTAAACAAGAAAACAAGAACTGAACCCAATTGCTACAACAATCTCTTGAAAAATAAGATTTTATTGATCTTCAATTTTTCTTCCTTACAATACTGTGCCCAAGGCGTCTTTAAATAGATTTGAATCTAAAAATAACTGAAAATAAACTAATTGTTTAACTCATCATCTAACTACTTAACTAACTGATTGTTAAGTGCTTAAACTAACTGATATCTAACTGTCAGTTAACTAACTGAATGTGAACTACATCTTTAACAGTTTAACTAACTGTTTGATAACTAACTGTTCACTAACTGATTGTTCACTTCTGCATGCATGAGGAGTGGAGAAATTAACTCTTATTCATCTTGAGTTTCGAACAATCTATGCCCTCCTTACGCCTCATTTTCTCAAAGCTCGCCATTGTGACCCTCAACACCACCAGACTATAGCCAACATATAAAACACTATTTTTCCATCTAATTCCTAATAATTTCGATATAATTTATTTAATGTGCTGTTTTCCTTGCTTGTGTAGAACCAAAAGACAAGTTTGGTGGAGAGCGTAGGAAACTTGTGGAGCGTTTGCTAATGATTATATCGGAGCATTTGGGCATTGGTGCGGCCAAGGGGTTTGAACAATACAATATTTTCTACAGAGCCAACTAGTATCCGCCTTATCCACAACCAGATAAACTGCTGGACATTCATGCACTTACAGACCACGGAGTTATTACTATTCTGATTCAGGATAATGTCTGCGATAGCTTGCAAGTTCAGAAGAAAGATGGGCGTTGGATCTCCGTTGCCCCCATACTGAATTTTGTGTTATCAACCTTGGCGAATCTCTTGTTATGAGTATCCGTATAACTGTCTTTTCTGTGCTTTGAATTTCGCGTAATGTGTTAATAACAACGATTAAACTATGTATACAATATAATGAATTTGTGATGGTGCAGAAAATGGGCAAGGAAATTTAGAGTTTACCTGCACAGAGGCTTGTTGACAAACAAAAATACAGACATAATACTTGTGCTTCACATGGATCCTTCACTCAGTCTTTAATCTCAGCAAAAGTTCACCGAAATATACCCTACCATGGATTTTCGACGACTAAATATTACCTACACCGTCTTATCAATAAAATACTGCAATAATTCAATTTCTTCGAGCTTAATATAGTCATATCCTCCAAGGTTGGTATATTTTCTCCCTTTATCATATAAAACGCAAGTTTTGTCTGTTCTATGAGAGGTATACACACACTCTTGTTTTATATATAAGAGTTGTTTTAGATTTATAACACACCTTTCCGCAAAGATATAAAAGGCCTTCCAAATCGGAAGAGATGACCTTCGAAATAAACAAGCGAAAAAAGAAAAAAATTCACAATATTAACGTGGGTATGTAACTGCAATATGGATAACCACATGCCAATTAAATATAAACACAAATAGCGCATAAAGTTACTATTAATTAAAGCTAAATAACATGATGGAACTGTAATCGCGCTTAATTAATTAATTCATGATTTGTGGTAGTTGTTAGAGGGTGACAAGGAAAATGTGTATTCAAATGTGTATAGAAGAAGACTAGGAAAATTGATGACAACCGAAGAAATTTGGACCATACACTTCCATTATGGACCATCCAAAGTGTCCTCCAAATTTGGACATAGCTGTAGACATGATCAAAACAATTATATGTTTGTGTTCCCCTAATACTAACATCCCAATCACATATAAACGTGAATTCTTCTTTCTGTTATCTAAAATATTAAGTAACATATGTTATGGTGTTTTCATTAAATCAAAGAAATATAAAACTATATTCGTATTCGTGAAGCTCCAAAATGATAATAATATTTAAAAATAAAAAAACTTTAATTTTGAAGAAGCTGTACCAACATACAAACAAACATCTTTTAATTCATACATAAATATGTATGCTTTTATTAATATTTTAATTATTATTTGATTTTGTTTAAAATATTATTTTTATTAAATATATTTATGTGAATAATAAATAGTTATTCATGTAGCACTTAAATTTTCTATGAATGATAAACATCAAATGTTCTAAGTAAATAGTTTTGTTTTAAAAAATATTTAGAATTATAAAACATACAATTAAATCTAAAAATAAATTGGAAAAAATGAGTCAACATTTGAATGAAAAATCTTTTTAAGTAAAATAATATAATTCTATTCGATTGAGATGATAGACTATAAGTACATAAGTGTAGAGTCCATTTTATGATTGAAAATTAGGATTTTCATGGAAAAAAATTAGATGTCACTTTGTAACTTATTGTTGTAAGTTGTGAATGATCAAAAATGTTGAGAATGAGGATTACTATGGAAGAAAAAAAGGTATCACTTCTTATATTATTTTCCTAGTTAGCTATAAGTACTTGTAATGATCAATTGATGACAAATAATTAGGGCATACTTGGATGTGAGAAGGATGTACATGTTTATTCATTACTTTTTGTTCATTCTCTTTGTTTACCTTGGTATGGAATGAATGTTAATTACATTAAATATATGAATTTACAATCAATTATAGTTAAAAAAGAGGTGATTATGAGAATGATTAATCTTATTCTTAAGTGATGGCTAGACTTCTAGTATTTCTAGCATGTCTACCTCCCAAGGATGAAATCTGTTGTTATGTGGTCTAGTTTGATTAGGTGCTTTTGAAGTGACACTTGGCATGGTGAAAATTTACAAATAGTGTGATATGAATCTTGTTCATAGACAAGTGTGAAATGGCTATCGAAATTTACATGTGTGGTGCATACTACTATAATGTTAGATTGACTATGTGGGACAAGTGAAAATGTGAAAAATTATGAGATTCTCTCAATATTTTATTAATGTTTTGAATCATCTTGAGAGTTTTATCATCTAAGATAAGATACCTTGAAGCATGTGTCCCAATAAAAGTGGATATGATGGGTGCACTAGTGTATACATTGAAGAGCACTGTCGCTTTTTGGTGGGCAATGAAAATGCCTAGCTTGCCAACTTGTCAAGATGTGAAGGCAGCCATTTGGACTAGATTTAGGAATCGTAATGAGGATCCAAAAATCTCATCTTACTCTAGTGACTCTAATTGCATATCACATGTGGGCCTTTCTGAAGAAACATGGACTATCTGTAGCCAAAATTCCCCAAGGTATCTATGGGTTCATGCCTTATATAGGAGTTTAAAGACTTAGGTGTGATCATGGTACATTTTCAATGAGATTCACTATGAGATAAATAAATAGGATGAACTTAAGGAGTGGTTTATCCACACCTTCTCCTTTTCTTCACAAAACCTTGACCTAATTGAACCATTGTAACTAGTTCAAAGATTAGTGTCTAAGGACACTACAATATTGGAAGAGCACCTAAAAGATATATTTAGTGAAAATTAGTTGAGACTCTTAACTTTATTTTAATAACAAACCCTCAATAATTACTCTAGTTATGAGGATGATGAAACATGGAAGGTGTACAACTAGACAAATTTGACATGCAAGAGGGAGTTATTGAGCTAAGTTGATGATATCACCCTAGAATAAAACCCTACCCATCTTCAAATAGATATAATTTATGGTATTAAATAAGTTAAGGATTCAAATCAGTAGAAGAGTGAACCATACAATGTGCCATTAAAAATTACAAATGTAGATATTAGCTCAGAAGGGGAATCAAAGATTGCTACTCTAGGTGTCTATTTGTCTAACATAGAGTTTCCATGCATTGTGAACCTCATAAAAGAATTCTAAGATTTGTTCCATAGGAAATATAGAGACATGAAATGAATTCACCCATCCCTGTTGAAGATGAACATCAAACTACTCAATGGTGTAAAACCTATTAAGGAGTGACCTTATATGATGAACCACAATCTTCTCACAAAGGTCAAAATATATATTGACAGTATTCTAGCCATAGGCATCATCTACCTATGAAAGATTCTGAGTAGGTTATCCCAGTGGTTATAAGTATCAATAAGGATCATCTATATTTGTGTCGACTATAGATTGTTGAATGCTTCTTATATACCTAACATATTTTTGACTCAATTCCCCGACAAAGTTTTGGATGGCATCCCAAGTTGTAAGATACAGACTTTTATTGATGGGTTCTCAGGATAGCATCAATAATTTTCTATCCATATTCTCTTAAGTGGTGATAACCACTTTTAAGGACTTCATTCATAGTTTCTTCCAAGCGTACTTAGACAATTAGACTATGTATAGATTAGTGAAGGATCACTATGACAACATAAACTTGTTGTTTGATAGGTACTAATAGCTTCAAATTTATTTCAACCTTAAGAAATGAGTTTTCACAATCCCATTTGACACTTTTCTTAGGCACATCATCTACAAAGATGGTCTACTCATTGATCCTACAAGGATTACCATCAACTTTCATCTTTAGACCTCATAAATGTAGAGTGATGTTTGTACCTTTCTTGGCCATTTTAGGTACTATAGAAATTTCAAAAGGAACTATGCTAAGATTTCAATGTTTCTAGAAGATTTCTTGTGAAGGATAGCCCATTCTATTGAGGTGTAGTGCTAGAAGATGAATTTGAATCCTTGAAGTTTAAATAGGCTAGCGCATCAATATTACAATTTATCGACTAGATGACTCCATTACATGTCTATGTTGATGCATATTGTAATATGATTAGCAACATTATGGTGTATTGAGTCAATGTGAAAATGGACCATCCCATTTCTTTATGAAGTAGGAAACTGATAAAGGCAAACCATAACTACACCACAATTAAGTGCAAGGTGTTTGACATGGCTTATGCCCTGTAAAAGTTTTGATGGTACCTATTAGCTACCCCCTTCATCTTCTTCACTGATCATGTGGTTCTTAAGTACCTAGTGAACAAGCCAATTCTCTATGAGCACATTTATTGATGGATAATTTTAATACAAGAGTTTCAATTATATATCGTATTCAAACCTATGAAAAAAAACTCTATCCTAGACCATTTATCTTGCATCAAATTTGGTGATTTGGAAAAGCCTATTGAAGATGGTATGCCTGACACATAACACTATAGGGTCTATCACATCCTAAAATACTTGGCATAAACCACCACTTTTTTGAAAAATCGATGTACGCCCCACACTATGATGATCAAGGAGAAGAAGCAACTAATATTTTGTTCCACCCCATTTCAAATCATTGGTGGGGAACTATACAAGCTATGTTGAGATGAGGTCCTACACTGATGTGTCCTAAAGCATGAATGGGGTTTAGTCTTTTGAGAGGTGCATGAACAAATTGTTGGAGGCCATTCTGTGAGAGATGATATGACACACAAAGTATTTAAATCACTCTTATGGTGGCCAAATCTCTTATAGGATGCAAAGGATTGTGCCAAAACATGTGAGATCTACCAATGCATGAGAAATCCAAACCACTAGGATGAGATGCTTCTCATTCCCATCCTTGCTTAGGTGCTATATGAATGATGGGCCATTGCATTTACTTGACCCATTGCTCTTGAATGAGGCACATAGGTGCATTATGCATTCTTGTAGCCACATATTACATCACTAAGTGGGTTGAGGTATCACCAATAAAATATTGTACACCCACCACTATAGTAAAATTTATCTGGGAGAACATCATTAGACACTATGAATGCCAACTTATACTAACCATAAAACATAGTGTGCACTATATAAATTCAACTATTCAAATCCTACTGAATAAATATATAGTGGCACACCATAAAATGACACCTTGTATTCCCAAAGTCAATGGTACCACTAAGTTTTTAAATAAAATATTAAGAATGTGCCTCAAAAAGATATTCAATGTTGGTCACAAAGATTAGGATGATAGTGTGTTAGTAGTATTATGGGTGTATCACACTACATACAAGGACCTAAACAAAGATACACCATTCTAAATGATGCTTTGGGTAGAGGCCATTCTACCCATGTAATTTCTAGTGCCCTCATTGTGTATTAAGTGTACTAATATATTGGATGACAAAGAGTCTTTGAGTGTATGCCTCAAAAACTTAGATTAGTTGGATGAGACATGCACCCAACAAAGATGGATTCAACAAGTAAAGAAGGAATGATATAAGTAATGTCATGATAAGCATTTCAATTTCAAGGTACTTAATGAAAGAGAATTGGTATTACTATATGAATCAAATTACTTCAAGGACCTAGGCAAGTTCTAGATTATGTAAAAGATAGCATATATCATCTATAACATATTAGAGACTAGTGCATGCAATTTGTACATGTTGATGGATAAAATTTTCCTTGGACATTTCAATGGTATCAGATTGAAGCCTTATAGTCAATAGGATGGTGCTTGTGCCATGAAACATTGATTTCCTGATCATAAGTTAGTTGTTTTGTGTTGACAATAATAAAGTTTGGTGCAAGCCAAATGTTTCCTTATATATTTTTCATTTGTGTTAAGTGAATAAACATAGCACTTTCAAGCCCAAACAAGAAATATGCTAGTGCTTACATGGATAAATATAGTCAAGTGAATTGAGCGTGGACGTTTCTCAAGTGTTCGAGGCTAGATACCTAAGTTTTTGGATGTGATATGTTACCAAATTAATAAATATGTGACCACAAGTTGATAAATGGAAGCACCCAAGATTCTAATATGCAAGAAACCTAGGGAATGAAGTGTTGGAGGATTATCACAATAATTTATATGAGGTAGGGAAGGCCAAAGCAAGAATAGCTAAAATCATAGAGAAATTGACCAAGGAATGAAAGTGTGCTTGGAAAGAAGTGCAGCACCAAGGGAAAATGTAATTGAAGAGGTAGAATTAAGTTAATGTGAAGTGATACACCTAGGTTACCATAAGAAAGGTGAGGTTCACACCAAGGTGAATGAAGTGCAAGAGAGAAATCATTAAGATAGTTGACACCCACCAAATAGTTAATGGGAAGTGACCATCTAAATTACTGATCACTTCACTGAATACTTAGTCACAAAAATTTAATGCAGTAATGATGGAGGCACAAATATCCAGTATAAATGAGAATATGGTGGCATATTTCCATGAATTTGGTGGGTTTACCAGATTTCAAGAAATCCATTCACCACCATGCCATTAAGGAGGTACCTAAAACTAAGGTATAAATTGGTAAATACTAAGATTCAAAAGGTTACAAACCTTTTGCAAATTCAAAATAGACATCGAGATCCAAACCATATCAAAACCAAAAAAATTCTAACACAATTGAAAACCTAAGCATCCATGACCCCAAGAGAGAATGACTAAACTAAGAGAGAGATTTCATTCCATTTGGAATTATAAAGGAGGGAAGTGGAGACAATAGAGAGATAAATTAGGTAGTAAGAATTGTTTATAACACAGAGGCTGACATTAATAGTTTACAAAGATCAAGATCCAAAGTCAAAATTCTATACCCCGTGACTTTGAAGAAGCACAAAAAGATTTATGGGATTTAAAAGGATTGACCAACCATGCTTTAAAACTATCCCATTCTAAAAGGGGAAGAAATGATTAAGTTTGAGACTGCCATAGGTGTATAATGACTCCAAGAAGGTATAAATGGTAAAAGAAGTAATAGATGTGAAGCAAAAGGCACAAATGGTAGAAGGTGTTAGTGTTGTATTAGTAGACTCAGAAGAAAGTGCAAATATTGCATATATAGAAATACAGCTCCCACTAAGGATGTAATGGGGGAGACATGGGTATTCTTCATGCACATATGTAGATTAAAGGAATACAACCATCAAACATTCAGAAATGCACATGAACTCAACCATGATTAGATTGTTTATACAGGGATGAAAACCAAGGTAGGCACGAGACTCTCTGACGTCTCCATTTAAGATAAGATAGAAACCACCAGCATGACCCAGTTGTATGAGCTACCAAATTTTGTCAAGATAAAGGAATTAGTGTAATTCCTCCTCTCATCCAACTATTGTAATCACTTTTATTTCATAGGGAGGCACATAAAGATCTCGTATACCTCATTAAAAAGATCATGGGACTCCTAGCTATAACAGCATACATTCATTAGATGACAGAGGATGATGTGGGGGTAGAGAGGGTTGCATAACTCGTAGGCTACTACAAGGTAGGATTTGTATTCCTTATATGGGATATTCAAGACCTTGTCATGAGGAAATAAATGTGCCTTATGAGATCTGATATTTTCTTTGGCTTCTGATGGTTTGACATCATTAATACTTACTTGTGCATCACCCACCACATAGTAAAAGGAGAAAAGTTCAACATCTCCAAGTTTATTGGCAAGGAGTTGCGAGGAAGGTGTTAGAATTGCATAGGGCACATGAGACCTTTAGGTGAGGGTCCATGCTAATATTAATTATGATTGAGGACATTGATGTTCTCAACGGTGATGATGACAATATTTGGGTGTTCCCACTACATAATTTCTCTCTGGTGCTAAAGTACAAAGACTTCATATACCCACCCATCTTCTCCCAAAAGTATAAGATCAAAGTGTAAGGGTGGTGCAATCCATACATCGAGTCATTTGGGATTGAATGTCCTATCCCATAGGAGCTCCCCCATCACATGATAAGATTGGTGACCTTAACCATCATGCATCACTTCTGTGTAGTACACCTGGTACTCACAAACAAAAACTTGTTTGGTTGGTTAAAGTCACCTTATGAATTTTATGCCAAATATTTCATGATAGTACTAAGGAGGATTCCAAATGCATAGTAGTTTGAGATATCAATTAAGAATATGGATCAAGAAAGGAAGAAGTTGGCGTGCTAGTATGTGGAACCAAGAGAAAAGGCCTCTAAGGACCAAGAGGATGACTCCAACCAAATGGACCTCCATCCCTCTAGAGGGAAATTATAACTAGGTGCATCTTGAATCTGTATTATAAGATCAAAGAGTGAATTAGGTTAAATATTTCTTCCATCAAATAAGCTACACCTCCATCTCCTAAGAAGCACACAATTTTTGTGCCAAAGTCTACTTTTTCTAGTAATAAGTAGAAAAAGAAGTCTAAAATAATTGTTTCACTCATGATAATAACTATACTAGAAATACAGAAGGAAGAGACCCTTGTGTGTGGGATGGAGGAAGAGACTAAGGAAGAAGAAAGTACAAGAACATATATCATATAAGAAGAAGAAGAGGAAGATCACCCAAGCACCAAGGATGTGTAGGAGGCCCTCTAAAGTAGCATAACTATCATGCTTTAAGAAGTAGAGGAACTAGCAATCTCCTCATCTAGCAAGGAACCCTCCACACCACCTCCATAGATAGAAGAGGAAAATAAAAAGGTGTGGAAGGAAATGAGTTTGAGTGAGGTAGATATTTATAAGGCATTAACACTTGAAGAAATGTGCAAACTGGCCAAAGAAAAACCAGAGGTCGAGAAGCGAAGGTTGTGGAAGAAAATGGGTTATAATGAGGAAGAAATTGAGATGGTAATAGAAATTGAAAGGAAACACAAACATGCAAAATAAAATGAAGCAGAGAAGGTAGAGAAGGCTAAGAAGGTTCTTATAAGTGTGGGACTAGCTATCAAACCAACCAAAAAAGTGCCCAATTCCCCCACCATCTAGGTAGAAAAAGATACACAAGAGGCATGCCTAAGTAGTGAAGGTGTACCTCAAAAAAAAGAAGGTAATACTGGTATCTTGGAAAAGTAAAAGGAGACTACAAATGAACCCCAGTAGGAAAAGGTGATGCTGGCATTGAGGGAATAAACTTGGAGGTCAAAATTGAGAAACCATAGGAGGAAGAAGTGGATGAAGGGGAAACATCTAAGGAATAACCCCTTAAGGAACAAGATGAGTCCTCTAAAGAAAGCATTGAAAAAAGAGGTGGTAGAGAAAATAGAGGTGGCCATCATTGAGAATGATGAATTAGAATTAAGCATAATGGAAAGGACATAAAATGGATTGGAGTATGAGGAACTATACATGTTTGACACCATGCCACCCCAAGCCATTACTACTAGGATTCACAAACAAAGTGTGTTTGTGTTTGATCATTACATGGAGGAGCCTCACTTTGAGGCTCCTATAGTAAATATTTTGAGCACAAAAGAACCTAAGGAAAGGTACGAATCCCTCATCATAAACCCTCATGCTATGAACCCAATACGATCTACAAATAAACTTATTAGGATGGAACTGAGGTTGCACATCATAATATAATCAATGATGATAGAGCAAAAAAGTTGAAGCAACTCCATAAACAAGCCCAAGAAGAAATGCAGGATACCAAGTTCAAACTACAACAACTATATGAGTGCATAGGAATGACAAAATCATCATTTTAAGATAATGTTGATACTTCCAAGACCTAAGCAAGTACAACAAGAACAAGAATAAGATCCTTCCACCATGCTATAGAAGGAGCTTGCTACTAAGCTCAAAGAGGTAGAGGACATCTTCATGAAACATCAAGAAGGCATAGATGTAGATGATACCATAGTTTTGATCTTCTCAAACCAAGTGTTAGTCATAGATGCATGCCTCAAGCAAGGAAAGGAGGAGAATGAAGAACCAATGGCACATGTATAATCTACGAGTAGGTCAAAGTGTGCACATATCATGGGAAATGTCAATGTGCTAAGCACATAGATAAAGGACCAAGAACAAAACTTGGAAGCACTCTTCCATGGTTTACAAACTGTGAGAAAGGAGTAATCTTGGATGGGGTGTAACAAAGGCTAATGTAAATATTGAGGCCTTCAAGAAGAAGTTGGAATATGTTGATGTGCTTGAGCTTAGTGCGGCCTCGGCCAAAATACATTTCATTTTTGAATAAATCAAGCTTCCCATAAAGGGATTTGATAATTTTAACACTGAGCTTAAGGAGAGCATGCCTAATTTTTGCACGCTAAAGACTTTGACAACCTAGTTTGAGGATAAACTATAAATTTTGTATGGGGTAATGTTGAGCCCCTTGTTTTTGGATTTAAGGATTCACATCAACACAAAAAACACATCGATGTTATCCATAATTTGGAGTGATGATGGATTTTTGGTATCATATTGTTAGTTAGAAGAATCAATACATATCTTGCACCAGTTGGGAGGTGGTTAACCAATTCTAGGATTTCCAGGACATCTTCCAATATTAGGTGATACATGGTAATTACAATGTGAACTTATCAAGGTAATGAATGTAGGGAAATGATTAAAAAGGCTCTAGCTTGGCATTTCACATGTGCACTCTACCTTGGTAGAGACATTCTTGTAGAGATATAAAATTATCTCAAACTAGTAAAGAAGATGACATGAAAAATTATGTAGCAAAGCTTTGGTAATTTTGGAATGCTCCTATATACATCACGATGGCTGCCAATATAATTAAAAGTTGTTTATATGCATTCAAGGATCCATTTTTATATGCCCAAGCTCATCTGTCAGCCTCTAGGCCATTAAATAGTGTAATCTTAAACATGCTCCCTATTATGAACTCTATGTTATTTAAATTTTGGATTAATGATGATGAATGTTTGAAGTAAACATGATGTTTATAGTCTATGCATCCCTTGCATTCATATTTGAATGTGATATTAATTGTAATGTTGTAATTTCCATGCATTTATGTTAAGAGATATTTATACATTCTTTTGGTTGCACTGTTAATGGCATCCCTATAAATATTGATGACATCATCCATACATACAGGGAAAGACTAAGTGTAGATAGGGTTATGCATTGAGTGATCCTACCCTTGATAGGAAGTGCAAGCCAAGTTGAGAACATAACTAAAAGCAGCCCTTCACCATTCTAGTGTCGATATGACTCTATACTTAGCTTAAAAAGAGCTTGCACCCACATGGCTCTAGAATTAATCCACCTATATTCTTGCACCTATAGACCACTAGGTTTAGATCGTGAAAGGCATGTGCCTATGAATCAAATTGAAACCATCTTAGAATTGAACAAGTCCTATAATTCATGACTTGCACCATGGCACAACTAGCCTAATGTGGGCCATATTTCTTTCTCTATTGCATTTTAAGTAAGCACATAAGGCATGTGCCTTTTATGGATTGATATAGATGTAGCTGAGTGTAAATATTGAGAATAGAAAGATAATTCGATGTTTGTGCCTGAGTGTAATAAGTCAAGACTAGAATTACACAACTTTGTGCACCTGGGTTTTGTACAACAATTACTTGAAATTATTACCTTACCATTTGGGTGATTGCCCCTATAATATTTCTCAAGTACTAGCCTATTTTACTTAGACCACATAGTTAAGAGGTGGTAGTGGCCCTCCTATGCATGGCCTTCATTGTAACTAAAGATCGTCGACATTCTCACAACCATGCTACTTAATCTTCATAGCGATACCAAGATCCTTACTTGGCTGATTATGGAGGTTGGTGATGTTCACCTCCTCATCATCTATAAGGTTAATGGTGGGGCTCTCCACCTCCTAAAAACTAGCACAAATTGAGTTACTTGCCTTGCATTTCTAAGAGTGGTATGCAACCATCAAAAGATAAAGGCTTCCCCAGGCTTGACATGGTTATTTTTTCCCATCACTCTGTCCAGGGTAATGAAATGAAAGAAAAGGGTGACCAATCCATGTTTGATTCTAGATGGAATTACCTATTGTTGAGGGGAATGATCATCTAAGCTCTAGATGTGGTGATCCACCTAATCATGATTCCTCCTTTGTTGGATTCTTTCCTATTTCTATATAATTTATCTTTTTTGATGTATTATAGATTTTATAAGGTTGTCTTAATTTGTTTATGTGCTTGTTGACTTTGATTTGACTTGTGCTTCATAAACTAAACATTATTTTTTATTTTGGTATATTCTCTAACCACCAATATTTTTTTAAATATTCTTATAAATATAAAAATATTTATATTAACAATATACACTCTATTTCATTAAATAAATGATAATAATAAAAATAAATAGAAAATTATAACCACTAAATTCATTATCAGTAATACTTGATATTAAATATGAATCTTTCAAATAAATAATAATATGATATAAGTTGTGACATCAATTCTAATAAAACCTTAATACACGTAAATATTGATGCATTATCGTTTATAAATTAAAATAAAAATGCTATTATAATATTAACTGCGTGAACTCCATATTTGTGAGATTACCACATTTTAACCATAATTTATTATAATTAGTTTTTCAATACTAACCTTTATATATAAATATATAAAGTATTAACGTGACGTATTCTATGTTCATTTTAAAAAAAATAAAAATCGCTACATATATTTGAGATTAACAAGAGTCATGTCCGTGCCAACATAAATATTTTTTATATCTAGAGTGTATGTTAGGGTGGTGCACCTTTTTGTATTTTTTAATCTTTGCACTAAGGTAACATATATGTCCTCATATATATTTAAAAAAAATAAAATTGTACTAATGGGGAAAAAAAAAATCTTGTTATTCGAAATATAGTTTTGTTAAATGTTACATTAAAATGTCGTATATTTTTGTTTATATAATTATTTTTTAAAGTTTTAATTCAATTTAAAACGTTAAACATATCTTTTATATTGAATAATATTCCTTGGAATGACTTTTTTTAACACCACTTTTTATTTTATTTAATAAAGATTTATTAACATAACTAATAAAATGTAATTTTATATATGAGTCATATTATTTCTATTATAAAACTAAGATTAATCAATGTTTTTGATAACTTTTGTTATGTATTAATATGTACAAAATATTTATATAAACTATATTTTTATATAAAATATTTATTATACATTAATATATTAATATTTTACAATTATTATAAATTATTTAGGTATATATTATTATTCCAAATTATATTAATATTAATATTGAGTTATAAATAACAAATTAAAAAATATTATTATCATATATATTTAAAATAAATTTATATAAAATATGTAGAAATATATCATTTTTCAAGTGTTTCATTTTAATCTTTTTAAATATCTAAAATTGTTTAGGATTCTCAAGAGTAATATCTCTAGATATATTTGATATAGAATTAAAATTATAAGGAAGAGAACATTAATTTATGATGGTGAAAGATAAGTTAAAATTAAAAAATATTTAATTTAATTTCTTAATTAGTAATTATATTTAATTTTCAAGTTAAATTTATAAATTTAACATGTATGGAAGAAAAAAATAATTTATGATGGTAGAGGATAAGTAAAAATTAAAAAATATGTGTTTTAAGTTTTTAATTTGTAATCATATTTAATTTTTAAGTCAAATTTATAATGGTATAATAATAGATTGGTTGATTTTTATTTTGTAATATCTAATTTTTTTTTTAAATTAAAAAATTTTTAATTGATTTTTAAATGAACATCAAATATAAAATTATAAATAAAATATAATATACTTACTCTATTACATCCTACCATCCATATAAAATTATAAAATATATAATAATTTTTAAAAAATAAATAATATATTCAAATATTATTTATATTTTATTTAAGATATATAAAAAAATAAAATAAAATAAAATCAACATTCTTAATAAAGATACTAGATAACTATTGAAACTAAACAATGTAAAAAATGAATTAATAATAAAAAAAAATCCCCACTTTTTTTTCATTACAAACAAAAACCACTATTGTGTCTAAATTTTATAAAGATTATGTCGACATACCAAGCATAAAGATTAGGGGAAGATATAAGCACAAGTATACTAATTGATTTGATCCATTTAATCATGGAAGTGGCTTATAATAACCTTAGATCTGTTGGATCTAATAAAATAATAACATAAAATAGAAAAATAAATTAAATTATTAAAATATTGGTTAAAACTAAAGAATGGATTCTTTAAATCCTTCTTTTCGAAGTAGCATTCTTATATAATCTAATAACAGAGCAACACCATGTGACACCTTTCTCCCAGTTATGCAAAAGTCACATTCTCCTGTAATTTGGATGTAAGTTTATATTCTCTTTTTTCCTTATTTCTAATTACGTGGAAGTCCTTTTTCTCAACATTTTTCTAACGCCATGGCTTTGAGGGGATGGTACCATTCCAAATGACCATAATAGAGGTACATTAAAAACTAGAAGGAAATACTTTCACAGTACAAACTATTATGAAACAAATTTCCCTATAAAAGCAACATATTTTTTTACTAAAGGTTTAATTATATTTATTTGGGTCTTAATCTTAGCATAAGAAATAATTTCCATATTATTTGATTTTATATAAATATATATTTTCATTTTTATGTTATTCCTAATTTTTATAATAATAGAATTTATATAAAAAATTAAAAAGATGTTAAATAATATTATGTTAATTGGGATAATATTGAAACTTTTTATAAAATTCTAAGAAAAAGTTTCACATAACTAAAAAAATTATGAATTTAAACTTAAAAAAATAGGATTATTATTAAAATATATAAATTCAATATTCTTCATAATAATAAATAAATACAAATTCTTCTTGTCCTAAAGTAAATGTCCACTTTTCCCTTCACTTTCTAACTTTTAGTAGTTATTCTTAAAAACATTGACAAGGACATAATAAGTAAATAGTCTATAATTTGCAATAAGACACATAGATAGGAATTAATCATTACTTTGGACTCAAACTTCTGAAAATGTTGTAATGCACTATTATTCTTTTAAATAATTTTAATAATGTAAATTAAAGACTCAAAAATTGCACAAAGTATCACATTTTCTTAAAAACAAATGAACAACTTAGAAACAAATAAACTCTTATTTTAGTTATAATAATTACTAAAGTGAAGGATACATTAGTTTTCAAGAGAATGAGACAAAACCTAAAAATATTAAAATAAGTAGTTAAAAAATTTATTAACATCAATTTAACTTACTTAATCTTTTACAAGTGCTATATATTTATAAATTTAGAATGAACTTTCTCATTATCAACTCTTTATTTCATTATTTTATCAGGAAAATTATTCAATCTTCCATTTTTATTTTTGCCATACCTAATTGTTATAAAATATAAACTATAGATTTATTGTATGTATGTATGTATGTATGTATGTATGTATGTATGTATGCATTAGTTTTAAAATATCATTCAAAATCTTTGCCTAACACTTTCCCAAACTTAAATAATCATTCCATCTCGATATTAAAACTATTATATAGGGTGGTTACCAAAAGTTGTCTTTTAAAACTTAATCGAGTTGTGTTTAGACTAAAATAAACCCACCTTTAATAGTTGGTCGAGGTGAAAACCTCCAGCACAAAGTGAGGTCTGGGTCCATCCTAGTTGTCAAAAGATAAAGAACAAGTCAACAGGAAACAAAGGCAAAACAAAAAATAAACCCAAAAGTGAAAGAACCAAAAATGAGCACAAGTCCCGAAAAGATCCCAACACAAACAAAGCAACAATCTCACAAGCAACTGGTGCGTAGACAACTTGGTTAAGTAGAATAAAGGCCCAGGGCTTAGAAATCCAAGCCAAAGAATCCAATTTTTATTGGATCAGAAACAAAGGGAAAGACATCTACCACATTTGACTAGTGTGGCAACCAGTCAGTTTTAACTGGACCGAAAACTAGCATGGACTAAGACACCGAAAAGCACATGTATCAAAAGATAAACTTTCCAATTTTGACTAGATAAAAAATCAACATGAATACAAAATGATATCTAGGTCTTCAACAAACCTTCAAAGTCCCTAGAGGACCCAAATCCCAACCGGAGCCAAAAGAGAAAACCCCTGTAAGTTTTAGATGCACTGACAACCATTGTAGACTTAAACAAGCATGAGGCACAAATCACTAATATAATTATTTGGATCCTACGTGAGACCCAACATTTAGAATTTTCATTGGACCCAGTTTTAGGTGGATCAAAAACCATCTTGAGCTAAAGAAACAAAAGGCTTAAGACTAAACAACATAAAAGATCAACAGACCGATTTAATTGGATAGGAAGCCATCCTATACACAGATGAAGGTCCGGGTCTCCATAAACATTGCAAATGAAAAGATCATGGCGATCCTCAGCAGACCCCAAACAACTTTAGCCTTGATCCAAATCAAAAAATCATAACAGAGCAATGAGGTTTATCAAATTGTTCCGGAAACCATTCTCACGCACAAGCAGGGCCGTGTTTCTAAATAAGTTTTCCAATTAGAACTAATAATTCCCAAAAACAATGATGGGACCCAAATTTAGCAAGAACTAAATCTAACCGTGACAATGTAAGCAGTATTACCTAGACAAACCCTGAAATGATGTCCATAACCACGCAGGTGACAACTACAAATCAAGTCTTCAAACATATCGCAATGCTCTTGAAACCAAAAAGCCTTCAAAATCGTTCCATCCGTTACTAGGAGGACCAAAAGGACCCAATTTGTACTGGAACACGAATTTCTGAAAAGTACCCTCATACCCATCTCCATAGAATTGTTCTGATAAACGAGGCAGATCCTTTCAAACCGGCAGAGTAGTGGCAAGTAGGTTAAAGGCCAGGAAATACCGTGGATGAGGCCCAAGTCCCGAAAGGGATTAGATGACCCAAAAATTAGAATTTGAAATTCCAAAGAGGTCATGAGCGGGAAATCACATTAACCGGTTTCTATCTTCAACGGTCCACTAAACCAGTCAACCAAAGGTCGAATCCAACCACCTTGAGAATTCTGTGGACACCCGACCCAACCAAAGCATTTAAAAAACATCCATTCACTTGATCACGGGTAATTACCGCCAAGTTAGGAGCACGATCTTCAGCACACTCCCTCTTTCCAAAGAGAAAAATAAAGCAGAGTGCCACTGCGCAAGTGCTGCATCCAAAATGAACCTGGATAAGAGTAGGTTTGGACTAGAACTTAAGAAACCCAGTAAACTGCATGCCCCCAGAACAGGGCTTTCATAGTGAGACCCACATCTCCGACCGTCCCATCCTCTTTTTCATTCAAAGCACTGTCGCCGGTCCACCAAGTAAAGTAACTCAGAAGCCAGCAATTCAAAGAAGCCGTCGTAAGAGCATCCAAGCGATACACAAATCAGAGCATGCTTTCCATAGAGGTCAGCCCTCCAATGTTGTTTTGACAAATCACGAATCTTAAACTGAAAATAAATTCAAGCCGATCACAAGGTGCCCCTTGAATGTTTCTTTTGGCCAAACCAAGTATATTCACGGCCCAGGATTCCAACAGTCTTGTCTACTCAAAAGCCAGATACAGGACAAACTTCTGCCACTCCTTCGAAGGCTGGGAGACCAAGCAAATACAGCCAGATAAGGATTGAAACCTTCCATTGAGGCTCACAGCAGCAAACGCCCAAGTCAGAAAGGCCCAGGAATATCGACTCCTGCCTATTGCCAAAACAAAGCCATCTGGATCCTCATCCTCGTCATCGTCCTTGCCCTGCTCATTCCCAGGATTAAAAAACTCACCTCCGATCCTACTCCCACTCAAGCTAACGGCTTAACAAAATTTGATGTTATTCCCATCCGTATTTTTATTTTCGATAAATTTATAATTTATATTTTTCACCCCGTTTATCGGTACAATATAATATATATGAAATGCACTGAACATGTGTGAGGTGAGTAGATTCGAAGAGATTCCTAGAGGTAGCATTATTATTATGTATTTTCTGCATTGGATTGACTGAGTTGTGTTAAACTGTCTTGTCTCTGCGTTTTCTAGAAGCCTTGTTTGTAGTTTTTCAATAAACGTATTTTTCTAGTTTTCATTTCATAAGCACGAAATAACATCGCTTTAAGTTTTTAAACTAAAATGCATATCAACCTACTGCATTTCATAATATTTAAATAGTTTGCATAGCTAGGAGGTCATTCCTTATGAATTTTCAATCTGTCTAACGTAGCTTGTAAATACATCCGAAATACAAAATTAAGTTCTCCCAGAAATTATCATAATTGTAGAAGTTACCATACTTTATTGTAACATAAGTGGCATCGAGTGCGGTGATGGAGTTTTAAATGACTTGGTAGGATACATTGGATCTGTTTGTGTGGTTGTGGAACTTTAGGCTATGGAATCTAGTTGTTCTATTGGTTGCACTGGGGGACATGTTATCCCTGCAGCATTTTCTTGTCCCTATTTTCTCACAGTATCTTGAGTAGATTGGAAGGAGTGATATATTTGGCTCATTGACAGTATTATTGACTGAACTTGAAAAGGCAAACAATTTCGCCGTGTAGTTGCTCTAATACCAAATATGTCTCACACCATTGTGAAGAGTGTGCATAAATGTGCTAAACATTACATGATGTACAGCTAATCCCCAATCATTGGTCGATGTATCTCAACACTTTGTTAAATGTCTTCCATTATGAGGTCAAGCGAGTCCACATCTATATATGTCTGGATCGTGTAAATGTGCTCCTAAGAATCTTCAACTCCAACACTATCATGTGTTCCATGACATTGTCTCTATTTATCACAGACTCTTGCATAGCACAATCCATTTGAACATTTAATTCTTTCCCTGCAATTACGATATGACCCTTTTTCACATTGGTGAGATTTGCATTAGTCTTCTTAAGGGTGTCCTCAATGAGTGCTTCCCAATCCCAAAAATTTTGTGAGGTTTGTTAAGCTCGGCTTGATCTTCTCTTGATCACCTACTCATATTGATACAGGACTTAAAAAAATTGCATCATCCTTATCATGTTTGCTTTAGGATCCTCCATATGTTTGGCAAATGCCTAGTCCTTTGTGAAATTTGTGACCAAATTCATTTAATATTATGTCGGGAACATGACTTGACTGCATAGCACCTATTTCAGTAATCCGAGGAAAAGTCTCATTTGCTTTTCTCCATGACTTATCCATATTATATTTAATTTCATCATTCTCCTACTAGATCTACATGGATGATTGTGAAATGAAAATGTTGAAAGACCTCACCCCTTCTACTTTTTTAATTAATGGAAATTGTGCAACATCTAATACAAGTTTCTATGTTGCGAAAACCTATGTAGCTGGAGATAAAGTTGCCTAGTGATGATAGGACGTGGGAATGATGAAGGTTTTGTGCCTAGTTACTAGGTTGTAGATATGCATCTACTAAGAACCTGGTGTGCCATCTCCCCCCTTTGAACATTTCTATTGAGAGCTCAACTTTCCTAGGCTAGAGGATGTAGAATTTTTTACAGGTTATATTCGGGTGTCAACTAGATCAGCTTTCTGATTAACCGATCCTTTTTATTATTTTTCTAACTCTCACATGGTTCGGCTTGGATTTTATGCATCCGACTATGATTGATACACTTGCACAACTTACGAGTTATTATCATATCTTCTTAGAAATACATGAACAATTCATAAACATATTAATCATTAGTCTCATTTCAGTTACAACAATTGCTAAGGTGAAGGATACATTATATTTCAAGAGAATTATACAAAACTGAAAAATATTAAAATAAGAAGATAAAAATTATATTAACATCAGTTTGATTAATTTATTCTTTTACAAGTATTAGATGTTTATAAATTCAGAATGAGTCTTCATAACTATTTCTTTCTTATTTTATTGGTTTATCATATGTACAATATATAGATATTAGTTTTAAAATATAATTCAAATCCTTACCCAACACTTTCCCAAACATAAATAGTTATTTCATCTTAATATTAAAACTATTGTATAGGGTAGTTTCCTAAAGTTGTCTTTTGAAATTTCATTGAGTTGTGTTAAACTATTTCGTCTCAACCTTTTTAAGATGCTTAGTTCGTAGTTTTTGAATAAATTTATTTTTCTAGTTTTAATTTCATATGCAGTAATTAACTTCCATTTTAATTTTTAAACTAAAATACATACCAACCTACTGCATTTCACAATATTTGAATAGTTTGCATAACTAGAGGTCATTCCTTACAGATTTTCAAGTTTTCAAACTTAGCTTGCAAATACTTTTGAAATACAAAACTATGTTCTCCCAAACACTTATAATAATTGCAGAATTTATAATAATTTATTATATAATAGGTGGCATCAAGTGTGGTGATGGTGTTTTAAATGACTTAGTAGGCTACCTTGGGTCTATTTGTGTGGTTGTGGAACTTTGGGCTACGTAATCAAGTTGTTCTATTGATTGCACTGGGGGACATGTTATGCCCACAACATTTGATTATCCTTATTTTCTTGTAGCATCTGTAGTATATTAGAAGGATTGGTATGTTGATGCAGGAGCATCTGCAATGAAATTCAAATTATTGTATTTTTCCCTCTCAAATGTTAAAATTTAGGAGTAATTGTAAAAAGTAAAAGTGAAAACAAAAATTGTTGGGCTGTTGAGAGAATAATGGAGAAATGGTTGAAATAATTTCAACCTTAGTATCAAAAACTGTATTTGTTTTGCCTGAGCCCAAGTTGGGCGTGGAGGTTCGAAGGAGGTTTTTAAAAAAAAACAAAAATATAGCCAAAAAAAAAAAAAATCAATTAAAGTGAAAATTAATTAAAGAGAAGGAGAGGTACGTAAAAGGAGACATAGAAGGAGAGCCTCTCAACAAGGAGAGAGGAAGAATGAGCAGCAGTATGTAAAAAGGTAGGACTGCAACAAAGAGAAAATGCAAGAATCGGGTGAAGAAATATAGAGGAGAGAGAGAGAGAGAGAGAGGATCTCTTATTCAAGAAGAGAATGATGTAAGTGTTCTTATTTAATCAAAAGCAAAATGATGTTGATTTTGTTTATATCATCTTTAGAATTTTGTTTCAGTTGTAGCAGGCATGTGTGTGCATAATTTCCCTTAAAAGCTTAAAGAATAACTATTACATTATGGTGTAAGATATGTCTGAGGAACCTTTTAATGTATACCAAGAACAAGATACAAATGAGATTAAATAATCAAGAGATCTAAATAATTCTGCTGCTATATTCAATATTAAGAATGTGCCTCACAAAGATATTCAATGTTGGTCACAAAGATTAGGATGACAGTGTGTTAGTAGTATTATGGGTGTATCACACTACATACAAGGACCTAAACAAAGATACACCATTCTAAATGATGCTTTGGGTAGAGGCCATTCTACCCATGTAATTTATAGTGCCCTCATTGTGTATTAAGTGTACTAATATATTGGATGACAAAGAGTCTTTGAGTGTATGCCTCAAAAACTTAGATTAGTTGGATGAGACATGCACCCGAGAAAGATGGATTCAACAAGTAAAGAAGGAATGATATAAGTAATGTCATGATAAGCATTTCAATTTCAAGGTACTTAATGAAAGAGAATTGGTATTACTATATGAATCAAATTACTTCAAGGACCTAGGCAAGTTCTAGATTATGTAAAAGATAGCATATATCATCTATAACATATTAGAGACTAGTGAATGCAATTTGTACATGTTGATGGATAAAATTTTCCTTGGACATTTCAATGGTATCAGATTGAAGCCTTATAGTCAATAGGATGGTGCTTGTGGCATGGAACATTGATTTCCTGATCATAAGTTAGTTGTTTTGTGTCGACAATAATAAAGTTTGGTGCAAGCCAAATGTTTCCTTATATATTTTTCATTTGTGTTAAGTGAATAAACATAGCACTTTCAAGCCCAAACAAGAAATATGCTAGTGCTTACATGGATAAATATAGTCAAGTGAATTGAGCGTGGACGTTTCTCAAGTGTCTGAGGCTAGATACCTAAGTTTTTGGGTGTGTTATGTTACCAAATTAATAAATATGTGACCACAAGTTGATAAATGGAAGCACCCAAGATTCTAATATGCAAGAAACCTAGGGAATGAAGTGTTGGAGGATTATCACAATAATTTATATGAGGTAGGGAAGGCCAAAGCAAGAATAGCTAAAATCATAGAGAAATTGACCAAGGAATGAAAGTGTGCTTGGAAGGAAGTGCAAGACCAAGGGAAAATGTAATTGAAGAGGTAGAATTAAGTTAATGTGAAGTGATACACCTAGGTTACCATAAGAAAGGTGAGGTTCACACCAAGGTGAATGAAGTGCAAGAGAGAAATCATTAAGATAGTTGACACCCACCAAATAGTTAATGGGAAGTGACCATCTAAATTACTGATCACTTCATTGAATACTTAGTCACAAAAATTTAATGCAGTAATGATGGAGGCACAAATATCCACTATAAATGAGAATATGGTGGCATATTTCCATGAATTTGGTGGGTTTACCAAATTTCAAGAAATCCATTCACCACCATGCCATTAATGAGGTACCTAAAACTAAGGTATAAATTGGTAAATACTAAAATTCAAAAGGTTACAAACCTTTTGCAAATTCAAAATAGACATCGAGATCCAAACCATATCTAAACCAAAAAAATTCTAACACAATTGAAAACCTAAGCATCCATGACCCCAAGAGAGAATGACTAAACTAAGAGAGAGATTTCATTTCCATATTATTGTACCACTTATTGAGTTATTGCAAATACCTAAACACATGAAGAGGGCCCATGAATATTTACAATTTGGTGAAAATTCAGTTTTGAATGAAGTTGAATTACCCCAAACACCCCCATAAAAAGTTGATGAATTAGATGAGGTTGTTGAACCCATTCCAGAGGTCACATTGGGGATGGCATTTATAGAGAGTCAGCTAAATGCAGATCCATTTTATATGACTCTATTGATCAATGGTATAATTGTTCATAATTGCATGTTTGACTCTAGTACTTATTGCAATGTTATACCCTTGGGTGTCCTAAATGAGCTTGAATTGAAGATCACATTAGCCTTTGGAAAGTGTTATGCCATGGACTTAGGAGAGGTTCCACTTTTTAGACAAGGGAGTAGTGGTGTAATAGGCAGTTCATCCTAGAAAATACTTGAACATGGATGTGGTGGTTATAGACTACCCACCTAAATGGGGGATGTTATTGTCATGTAGGTGTGATACTAGTATGGGTGGAAATGTGTATATGGACCTTTCCTCTACCACCATTCCTTTGGAGGGTAAGATGGTCCAACTTTCTAGAGAGCTAAATATGTAACATGTAATTGAAGATCCAAAGCATGCTCTCAATTAAGTGTTGTACATGGACGTTGACCTTGGTAACTTTTATTGTAATTTTTATATTATAAAAAAAACTACTATATTTGATGTTCATCATGACAAAAAAATGCATTTTGAAAGATGTGCCTTGACAGGGCTTACCCAAATCTTGTAAATAGAGCTGGGGTTATTTTTTATGCCCCCAATGATAAACGCTTTATGTTTCATTTTTGGATTTATTTTGAGTGCACAAACAATATTTTTGAGTATGAGGCACTCTTTCTTGATCAAGGACTACCCATGAATATGGAATCAAGTGTTTGATTAGTAAGGGAAATTTAAAGTTGGTGGTAAAGCAAGTCTATAGTGTTTTTGCCATGAAAAATAAATGGTTGAAATAGTATCAAAATGTTGTTTGGGACTTGTTGGAGTTATTTAATAAATTAAATATTTGTTATCATGATAAAATTTACAACCAAGAATCTTACAAATTTTCAATGTTAGGTGCTCAATTTGACATTGCAAATACGAGCCCTCATTGTCAATATCAAGTGGAAGTGCTTATCAAGACTTTAATCCTAAATAATGTTCATCATTGATTGGTCTTTGATAATGATGAAAAAATTATGAGGTTTATAAATAATGACATTAAGTTCCATGAGAAACTCATAGACTTGGAATCTATGGTTCAGGTCAGTGATGGGAAGGATACCTTATTTGGGATAGACATCATTTAACTAAAGACACACACTATCCCAAGAGGATTGGTTAGTTTAGAATCATCTTTTTATGGAGATGCAAAGTCAAGTTGAGAGGATCATTCATTTCAAATGATGTAACTGAGTGCAACTTGGGTTATCATGAGAATATAAGGAAGGTTTGGCTGGGTACTCACTTAAGAGTAGCTTGGAAGAAAGGATACATGTAGTTTGTACGAAAGTACTAAGATTAATCAGCATGGTTTTATTATATAAGGAAGAATTTTTCCATTATGTCATCCCATTGTAGCTTGATAGCAAGCCTTTCAGGCATAAATAGAGGCCCATTAACCCCATCTTAGCCATCGAGATATATGATGAATTGAAGAGCCTAAGGGATGGTGGTATCATTCAACCCATTAGGTATTCAACATTGGTTACAAATTTAGTCCCTATTAGAAATAAAAATGATGATAGCTACTTGTGTGTGGATTTTAGGAATATAAGCAAATCTTCTTTAAAAAATAATTATCCCCTACCTAATATGGACAACTTGTTGTAAAGCATTATTAGTTCAGAAATGTTTTCCACATTAGATGGATTCTTAGGCTAAAACTAGGTTGTGGTCAAGGAATCTAAGAGGTCAAAAACTATGTTCACAATGCCTTGGGGCACATATGTATATATGAAGATGCCTTTTGGGTTAATTAATGCTGGTGTGACATTTTAGTGAGATATGAATGTTGTCTTTATAGGGATAATTGATTAATTTATTGTTGTATATTAGGATGATATCATTGTGTATTACAAAAGAATAGAAGAGCATTTGGAGCATCTGGAAAAGGTGTTTGATCAGGTGTAGGGTCTTCAAAATTTCACTTTATCCTGAGAAGTTCCATTTTGAAGTATAAAAGGCCAAGTTGTTGGGGCATATAGTGTTTAAATAGGGTATCACAATTGATCCTGAGAGGGTTGAATCCATTAACAAAGTGCCCATCATGTAGTATAAGAAAGGAATTTTATCTTTATTTTGGTAAATTAACTTTGTAAGGAGGTTTGTGTCTAATTTTGTATAGATCACTCTACCTATTACTTCTATGCTAAAGAAAGACCAGACCATCAAGTGGGAGGAAAAGGACATGCAAGTATTTAGTGACATCAAGGGAGTTTTGAGGCATGCTCCTATCTTGACTAGTCCTAATTACACAAGGCCATTCTATGTATTCTCTTTTGCATCATAAAATACTATTGTTGATGTCATGTTGCAAAAGGATGCAAATGATCATGAGCATCCCATAACTTTCTTTAGAAAAGCTATGCAAGATCCTAAACTAAAATACACTATTATGGAGAAATAAGATTTTTCTCTTTTGAATGTTGTTAAAATGTTCAAGATGCATATTCTGAGTTTAAATAATATTGCCTACATCCCACACACCATGGTGAAGGACATTTTAACTCAGACTGAAGTATCTAGCAAGAGTTGAAGGTGGTTCAATAAGTTATAAGAGTATGATATGGATATCTATACCACCAAGCTAGTAAGATGGATGGGTCTATCCAAGATTATGGTTGAGACCAATTTATAATCTATTGAGGTAAACACTACTATTTTTAATGTTGATTATTCCTTGAGTCAATTTAATGTAACTATGTGGTATAAAGACATTGTTTACTACTAGAGAAATATGAATTGTCCCCTTGACATGGATAAGAGTCAAAGGAGAACTCTCAAATGTGTTTCCCAAAAGTACCTCCTAAATGAAATGGACTTGCATGGAAGAATTCAGATGGGATTCTCCTAAGATGTGTGATAGAAGAACATAATATTGTCCTAATTGAAGACATTCATACTGGAGTGTATGGAAGCCATTTTGTACATAAATTTATAGATCATAAAATAATAATAATAGATTATTATTGGTGGCCATCATTGTTTTAAAATGTTTCTTAGATAGTCAAAAGACATGACAATGTCAGTGCTTTATTGGGAGGATGAAGTCTTTAGGATCTCTTCCCTTGTAGCTTATAACAATTGAGGGGTCATTAAGACAATATGGAATGGATTTCATTGGAGAAATCATTGATTCATCAAGTTTTAAGCATATATAGATACTATTTTCAACTGATTACTTCAATAAATGGGTTGAAGCAATCTATATAAGGAGAGTGAAACCCCAAGGAGTGATGGCTTTTTTTCTAAATCAAATCATTTGTATAGTTGTTGTGCCTATTAAGATAATTATTAATAATTCCATGAACTTCAAAGCCAAACCATTTTTAGCAATTTTCAAAGACTATGATATTAAACATAATTATGATTCCAACTACAATCCTCAAGGGAATGTGTAAGCACAATCAAGTTATAAGAACTTGATCAAGATTATTAGATGAAATTTGGAAGTAAATAAGAAGAGATAGGATGAATAGATGAAATTTGCCTTATGGGATGATATGATTATACATAAGAGAGATATATGTAGAAGCCGTTTTGAGATTTTTTATGGATCTCAAGTAATTTCTCCCATGAATTTGTAGTTACCAATCTATTAGCTCATGCATCAACTAGAAAATGATGAGAAAATTAACCACTATGAAATTAGGGTTAACCAAATTATTGAGATTGATTACATTTTAAGTCAAGCTCATGAAAGTCACCTTAAGTTCAAGGAGAAGATGAATAAAATATTTGATAGATAGGTCACTCCATGAACTTTCCAAGTAGGTGATTTGGTTTTATTTTGGGATAAGAGGCATGAGGCAAGAGGTAAACATGGAAAATTTGATGCATTATAGAAGGGTTCCTATTCCATTGACTATAGGATTTGGGAACATAACTTCTTCTTAAGAGATATAAATAATGAGATACTAGAGCTACCAATCAATGGTTAGCATCTGAGGCACTTCTTTGATTGATTCTATAATCTATGTACAATATTATATAGTGTTTTATCCTTTTGTTGTGTCTTTATTTTGTTTCACTTCTGCTTTGGACCTTGTATGTATAGTTCCTTTTATTATTTTTATTGTGTGTGTTCATTTTTTGATCCTCTTGATTTATTTTTGTTAGTCTGACACGTTTTTCTAGCCTTTCATGGGTGTTTGCTAATAATTTCCTCTAATTATTGACTCCATATCCCAATGGATTAGCACCTAGCATTGAGTTCTAAGGTTATTTACACACCCACAAGGGGTGTGCATCCCTAGGTAAGAGCCAATGTTGGTGCTCAATTCAACACCATGTCTGAACACAATCAATTTGTTTTAAAATAATAGGGTACCATGAAGACACTGAAGTCCCACACTAATATCTCCATGCATGCATGGTAGGGAAGTCAAAGAAAATAACAACAAACATTTCACATGGTAGGTAGAAGAGGTAAGAGAATTGACCAAATGTTATGAAAGGTGGAGATGTGGTATAAAGTTCCATGAAATGTGAAGAGAGAAGGTCCATGGTGGGGGGGGGGGTTTGGAGTTTCTCATGTTATTTATACCAATGGAAGGTGAAATGTGCAAAGTGCTGCAACACCTTCATGTCCCTTAGGTAGAAGATAAGGAAATCTTAGAAGCACATTTAAAAGGGTGGGTAAAGTCTACGTAAATGGGATTTGTTAAAGGGCATAAATCAAGACACACTTTGCACCAAACTAATTATAATATGCACTCCCACTCTCACATCCCATAGTATAGATAAGAAAAATAATAAGAGTCAGCATGAATTGACATGACAGAGGTAACAAGTGTCGACTAAACTTTGACCATAAAGAGATCATATAATAGAAGGACATGGAAAAAGTGAGAGTAGCATACACATTACACCTATTAATATACAAATTATAAAGTGAATGAGAACTTAGACATCCTTTGAGGCAAAGGGAAAATTAGTGGGGAAGGTAAAATGGCTTGTAGATTTGAGAGGGAGCTCAAAAAGTTATTTAAATCATTGAAATTTATGCCATATGATAGTCCATAAGTGACTTAAGAACATGAGGGAAATGACAACTATTGTTTTGTTCTCAAATGTAAATATTCACATTCTTAGAATGTCTTTAGTAGAATGAAGAGATCGAAGAAGAGACACACACATCTTATGAATCTCATTACAATGAGAAACTTTAGCACTAACCCATTACAAGGGCCAAAAAAATTAAAGTTTATGTAGGATATATAACTGATGATGGGCATCATTGTTCCTATGATCATTATAAAGATGTATTAAGTCATGAGATTTTGGTCATTGAAAAATATAGATCAATGGGAAATCCAGATATTACCCCAACCCTAGCCAAGTTTAATCATTCACATGATTATAGGCTAGGTTGTGTGTATTAGGCCATTATTAGATATTACAAAAAAAATTTAAGGTAATTTATATTTAGGATAGCATTTCATTGGTTTCATTTGAGACATATGTGACATATTTCTCCCTATAAGGTAACTCACGATTGCATTAAGGATATCATCCCATATTCAACCCAAAAATAGTGACTATTCTTTACAGTATTTCTCTAAATGTTAGGTTCATAAGAAGAAAGGGGGATCTATAATGAATTAAAATGAGAGAGGAGTGTTGACAATAGAGAATACATGATTAATACAAAATTTAACTACATTTCTTGAATCATGCTCTGTGATTAATGACAACCACACATTTTTATTTTCCTATGATTCACCTATACTCTAACTCTATAAAATATTGAATTAGAGATACATGATCCTATATTACAATTAGGAAATGTGATTTTACATTGACATTTTTCAATTACTACATAAAATTTGTGAATGAGTTTGAGATAGGGAACTTGAAATCAACATATAGAGCTTCAAAAATCATAAAAAGGAACTTGGAAAATGTTGCCAATAGATGGAGATCAAGGATTTGAGTTTCCTCAGATAAATTTGGATCCAAATTCTATTCTTCATCAACTGAAAGAGGATGAGTTGTTTCTAGATGTGAAGTAAAATGGAAAATCAAGTAATGGATATATAAAAAGAGTTTATTTCTAAACAAATCTTCTATAGGGTGTTATGCTCTACATAGCCAGCTATAATCGAGTAAAAATTAAAAAATAAATAAATTATAAGTTTCAAAAAATGGTGCAAACGAGATGCACAAACTCCCTAAGAAAGTTTAGTGTCAAAAGCATTATGAAAAGTGCAAATTCCTAAATTTCATTGTGTAAAAGGGTAGGGCACCCAAAAATGCACCTTAAAAAAAAGCTTAAAAATGCATAAAGAGAAGTTTGGCAGAGATGGGAGGTTCACTTACACTTTTCACTAAAACAATGTGTAAAGAGTAAAGTGCAGTCCTATCTTTATATTCCACCAAATGCAAAGGGATATGTGAGTGGGAAAAGTACTGTGCAAATTGCACTTGGTGCAAATTTACATAAAAGGACCAATATTCCCCCTAAAGGTGAAAAGTGATAATAATGAATTTATGCATTAAAAAGGAAATATGGAGGAAACTAAAACAAAACCAAATTTGTCAAAAATAAAATATGAAAATTAATAGTTTAAAAGGGAAAATTTACAAAAAATTAAAACTACAAATTGTAAAAGGTGAAAATGGAAGTTTGGAGTTAGAAAGTAAAAAGGGTGAAATAAACCTAAGTTATTGTATTTTCATTTGATTTATTCTCCCAAAATCCTACACTAAAGGAAATTGTAGGTTTACAAGATCTAGGTGGGCCACTTCAAGGAAGATTACTCAAACAACCATTGATCTAAAATTTCCCCAAGCAATCATTCTAAGTGCAGGAGGTTCCAACTATTTAATGAAATGGTCAAAGGGAATATCCAAGTAGTTACACAAAAGATAAATGGTTTGTTTGGATTTTAATCATGAATATTCTCCTTCCAAATAATGTAAGGGGAATTTTTAGCCAAGAAATCAAGAATTTTGTTGTAAATCTCCATCATTTCTTGAAGAGGCAGTTAGAGTGATCTTTTCTAGTGCAAATACTTGAAGATTATAGGCATGTCAAAGGTTTTTTTCTAGCTCAGAGCATCTTGAGAAAACTTAGAGGGTTTTTTTGCACATTTACAAAAGGAAACACTCATTCCCATATTTGAAGGTTTGAAAAATGTATAAATAGAAGGCTTGTATTCTATTCAAAAGTTGTTGGTTATTATTGGTCTTTATTCTTCTTTAAGTATAGGCTCTTTCAAATTTTAGGATCACTATTGTGTGTTTATTTTTCCTCTCTTACTAAGGTGGTTGCATCTTGTACAACCATTATAAATCTCTGAGAACATCTCTATATGTCTCCCCTATCCAACATAGAGCAAATATATCATGCTTGTCCCCATGGTAACATTTTGAAACATTGATATATGTAATATTTTCCTTCAAGTTAATAAAAATTACATTTATTCTTTATTGTATCCTATTAATGATGTGTAATGAGATGTTTTACATGCTATGCATATTGGATATCTAGCTTTGTGTTCGCTACTAGTTATCATTTTGGGCACAAATCTGGGTTATAAACCCATTTTTCATAGAGATTAGGAAACATTTTGTTGAATACCTTATTAGGGCACCTTGGTTTCATGAACTTAGTAGAAGAAAGTATTTTAGATTATAGTTTTAGTGTAGTTTATAAGGTTATAGGGATCATTTGGGAATTTGCATTGTATTGGCACCAACGAATGTAAATTTCTCTTTGTAGTTGCCATGGCTTAGATTTCAATTGTCCTACATCTTTGTAATAGGTGATGTCATGTATGTTGAAATAAAACTATTTATTTGAAAAACACCAACACACCACTCTCATTTTTGTTATAACTAAAAAACTATCTTACCCTATCCTACCTTGAATTTAACATACCCTTTGCATAACATTAGTGGTATTCGCCTTGCAAAAATATAAGATATTTCCTATTTGAAATGTGTTTACAGTTTTTGCTCAAAATCCTTATGTTGTAGCTTTGCATTTTTCATTTTTTATTGAATATTTTATAAAAATCAAGATTGTAGTCATCCATTCATCTGTCTCTAGTAACTTATGTATGACATAAAGCACTTGTGCATTTCATGTGACAAACCTTTGTTAGTGAGATATGTAAAATTGGTTATGATTTGGCCATATTTCCCCCTTGTGCTAAGAATACCCATGGAAATTGAGTTGTATAATCCCTCAATGTGATCAAGTTACCTCATAGGTTCTCTCACCTTGGTTTAGGGAGAGCTAAAAGTAGCACAGAGTTAACGATACCCTCTATAGGTGCCTCTCAATCATTTTCTACATTTGGGTTAAATTGTGATGCCAAACCCTCCCTCAACTATAATGACATGCTAGTGGGTTTTCTATTATTGATTTCCATTTCTCTCAAGTGTAAAACACTGAGTGTATGATGTGTACAACTATAACCCATCACCTTCATTCTTTGTGATATTTATTTTTGAGTCAAAAGCTTTTTCATCACTTTAATTTAATTTTTCTATTAGTCTTTCTTCATGGCACACAAGATATCCAACCAGGTGATCAAACTCAAGAGTATTCAAATATTTTATCTCTTCAATAATGATGGCAACATTATTTCACCTTGGTGTTAGTGAGCTTAACACATTTTTTACCACAACCTCTTTGTTCAACATTTATGCAAGTGTAGCAATCTTGTTGATTACATCTTTTAATATTACACAAATTCAATCACAATTTTAACTTCATTCATCTTTAGATTCTCAAATTATCTCTTTAATGTTTACAATCTAGCTACTTTGACTTCCTCACTACCTTGGTAATCTTCTTATAGAGTCTTTTAGGAATCCGTGGCTATCTTTGCACCTATAATTCTTAGAAATAGGCTCTTATAGAGAGTTATTTGAATATGAAATAAATCTTGTGAGTTATTTTTCTTAGATTCATTCTTGGTTTTCATATCATTAGATGGAATAATGGCCCAATCATTTGGTTCATCATAACCAATTTATACAATCTCAATTATTTTTTTCATATCGAAAGATTCATCATCTTGATGCTCCAATAATCATAATGATTTCCACTAAATTATGGAATAGGAAGATTGTTAGAGTTTGACATGATCAATTCTTATATATATCTAAAGAAGCCACCCAAACCTTTCTCTGATACCAATTGAAGATTATTAAAAATATAAAAAGTATACCACTGCTGAGAAAGAAACAAAAAATAAGATACTCACATCCAAATATATGTAGTATGCATAACTAGAATAAATACAAAATATCGAAAACAAAATTAATTTTTCAAGTTTTTCGAATCATTCTCCATAATAATAAATATCAAATATAACATATTTATAAAATTACAAGTGAGTATGATATTCTAATAAAAAATTAAAACATTCTAAATATATCAAAATAATAAAAGTAAAACAACTTGCATGAAATATAAACTAAAGTTATTTCCAACCTTTTTAGGCTTTATTACTCTAAAAATAAATTAAATAAATATCAATTGATTATTAAATCAATTGAATTTTTTTTTTCATGATTGATACGGGTATAGAATTAGGACTCAACAATAATTAACCAACAACACGCCTCGTCATTCATGAAATTTATGACCAAAATCATTCAATATTATGGCTCAAACATGACTTGGCAACATATCACCCATTTTATCAATTACATGATAGTGGCATCTTATATTTTCTATGATTTATCCATGTTATATTTTAATTCATGATTCTCATACTTGGTCAATAAGGAAAATTATGCAATGGATATGTGGAAGGCCCTAATCATTTATTATTATTTTTAACTAATAGAAGCTATGCAACATCCAAGGTGATTTTTTATATTGTATAAATCTATGTAGTTTGTGATGAAGGTTTTGGTTGTGCCTAGTGATGATGGGATGTGGGAATGATGAAGGTTTTGTGCCTAGTTACTAGGTTATAGATATACATCTACTAAGAACGTAGTTTTCCATCTCCCCCATTTGAACGTTTCTCTAGGGAGCTCACATTCCTTAAGCTAGAGGCTGAAGAAGTTTTTACAAGATGTAATTGGGTGTCAAATTTATTAGCTTTCATTATAACTGATCCTTTGTATTATTTTAATAACTCTCACATTATTCATCTTGCAGTAAAATACATTTTGACTATAGGTGTTCACGAATCCTAACTATGAAGTAGTTACACTTACACAACATGAGCTTTATCCTACCTCTATTTCTCTTTCTCTTCTCCATCTTATTTTTTATTTTTCTCTTCTTGTTCCTTGACCTTTTTCTCCTCCTCTTATGCATCTTTTATGTCTTTATCACAGAAAGATTTATCCTAGGCTACTTTTGCTAGTGCTACTTATTATTCCTTAGTTTTTGGTTTGAATTATTATTACTTGTGTTGCTCTTCTAGCCATTATTTTTTACCATCTATTTTTACTTACTTGGCATTATGATTTTATTTTTCAACCAAATCTCATATCTTTTTCATATCATTTTCCTTTTCCTATTTATATTGTGCTGGGTATTTAGATGGAGTCTTTACAACTCAAAATTATTCTATTATGGTTTCCAGATATCATCTGATGATTATATAACTGAGATCAGTGATTGCACCCTACACTATATTGGTTTTTCTTCTACAATGGTGTCCACCTTTATGAAATTTATCATAGGTGGATGTTAGACTTGGGTAACATTAACGATTGTATCATGAATTTTCCCTATGCACATATCTTCTTAGAAAAAAACCCTCTTTTTCCACCTTCTCATTACAAGGAACATTATTCATATCCTTAATTTAAAAAAATGGATGTCTTGTTAGTGTCTGTTTAGCCCTAAATACTTGTAATTTTTTTTATTGATGATTTTGAGGGTTCTAGTTAGACTAACTTTAGGACTTAAATAATCTATATGAACATTTTTATTTTGTAGATGGATTTCTTCTATCCTTGGACCATGATATGAATAAGGAGAAGGAAAGTTCTAGTTGTATTATAAAGTCATGGATGTATAACAAGGATTATTGTAAAGATTGAATAAAATATGGGAAAATGATTGAACATGATCCCATACAACATGAGGATTATGAATGATGGTCCCCCAAAATTTTTATGATCTAACTACAACTTCTTCACATGTAGATATGGGTTTCCCATTCTATGATGAATGATATGAAAAAATGTTTTATTTATCTATAATTAATATAGAATGTCAACTCGGCCCTTGTAAGTGTTGGTTAATTATTTTTGGGTTCTATTTTTACAATAACTTCAATCATGTAAAAACTCATGCAATTGATTTAAGAATTTGTTTATATTCACTTAATCTAATTTTATAATAATAAATCCTTAAAAAGGTTAGAAATAGTTTTAGTTTTTATTTCATGAAAGTTTTTATTTAGATAAATTTAGAATCTTTTATTTATTTATTAAAAAATCATGCTCACATGCAATTCAATAAATACATTTTAATTGATCTTTATTATGATAGATAATGAACTGAACAATTTGAAGAGGTAGTTCTATTTTGTCTATTCTCTATATATTATGATTATGCATACTACATATATTTTGATGTGAGTCTCTTATTTTTATAATTCTTTATATGTATTAGTTTATTTTGTGTATTTAAAAATATTTAATTGGTATCAAAGCGTTCGGGTGGATGTTTTTTTGTTTTATATCTTTCTAATAATTGATCATGTCAAACTATAATAGTGTTCCTATTCCAAATTTAGTGTTAATGATTTTTATTATTAGAGCATCAAGATGATGAATATTTTGATAGGAAAATAATTATGAGAGATTGTATAAATTGGTTATGATGAACTAGTTGGTTGGGACACTATTATATGTAATGATAGGCAAGCCAAAAAGGAAACTAAGAGGAAGAAATCAAAATATTTGTTTCATATCCAAATAGCTATATAAAAGAGCCTATTTATAATAATTGTAGGTGAAAAGATAGCCGTGGATGCCTAGAATAATCTACAATAAGATTATTAGGGTAGAGATTAAGTCAAAGAGGTTACGTTGAAAACATTAATGAGAGAATTTTAGAATTTAAAGGTGAAAGAATCTAAAAGTGTGAGTGATTTTTGTGTAATTTTAAATGATGTAGTTAACAAGATGGCTACACCTAAATAAATTTTTATCAAAAACGTTTTAAAAAAAAAGGTACTAAGGTATTTAACACCAAGGTGGAGTAATGTTGCCATAATTATTGAAGAAAGACAAAATCTAACTATTCTTGAGTTTGACAATGTAGTTGGATCTCTAGTGTCCCATGAAGAAAGTCTAATCAACACATTAAATGAAATTTATGAGAAGGATTTTACCTCAAAATAAAATATCACAAAGAATTAAGGTACAAAAACTAGAGATAAGAATAACCATCTAGAAGACAAAGACAATATCAAAAGCAATTAAAAATAAGGTAAAGACATGAAATAAAACTATTCAAGAGGATAAAAAGTAAGAAGAGGTGCTTTAGCTACAATAGAGAGAGGTAGATGTAGATTTATAAAAGAAATATTCAATGCTATTATTGTCACATCTATGGTCACATTGACTAGGAATGCAGATTAAATGTAGGAAATAAAAATATAAGTGATAATTATGGTAATGAGGATGGTGATGCTTCATGTAGTTTATTAATTTCCTATGAAAAAGTTGAAAGTAGTATTAATGATGTCTGGTATCTAGATTTAGGTTATTCTAATCACATGTTAGGAAATAATCTATTGTTTTCTACAATGGATAAATTTTTTAAAATCAATATCAAACTTGGTGATGATAAATATTTGGAGGTTGAATCAAAATTAAATATGAAGGTGAATACTACAAAATGTAAGAACAATTTAACTGCTATTATTACACCCCAAATTTTAAATATAATTTGTTGAGTGTTGGACAAATATGTGAAAAGAACTATAAGGTGGTTTTTGATCTTAAGTAATGCATGATTTATGATAAGAATAAAGGAAATAAGGTATGAATAATTATTCCTATCTCTAGGAATAGGATGTTCTCATTTAATCTTGGAGAGCATAATAACAACCTTGTAAATATGACATTTAAAGGTAAAAGTTGGTTATGGAATCTTAGGTATGGATCATTGAATTTTCTATTTTTGATGGTACTAACATCATGAGAATTATTTTATGGCTTGCCAAAGGCTAAGGAGCATAAGTAATTTTTCTAAGGTTATGTTAAAGGTAAACATGCAAGAGAAATGTTTTGAAAAGTAGGTTTATGGAGGGATTATCATCCAATTCAATTGGTTCACTCAGATATTTGAAGTCTTATGAAAAAAAAATTTTTAGGTAAGTCATCGTATTTAATTACAATTATTGATGATTATTAAATAAAGTGTTGGTTTTATTTGTTGAAGTAAAAAAGTGAAGAATTTGATACATTTAGGAGATTTAAATCCCTTGTAGAGAATGAAAGTGTTTACAAAATAAAGTGCTTAAGGACTAACCATGGAGGTGAATTTTTCTCAAATGATTTTATGAATTATTGTGATTAGAATGGCATCAAAAGGCAACTCATAACTACATACACCCATTAGAAAAATGGTGTCACTAAAAGAAAGAAATGTATAGTAGTTAAAATGTCAAGGAGCATTGTACAAACAAAGGGATTGAAAAAATCATTTTGGGGTGATGTACTTCTAAAAAAAATATATATATTCTCAATCAAAGTCCCACTAGTGCAATTTAAAAGATGACTACATATGTAGCATGGTATGAAAAGAAGAATACTGTCAAATATTACAAAGTTTTTTATGTTTAGCTTATGTTCATGTAGATAATAAAAAAATAAAGAAATTAGATCCAAGGAGTGAGTCTTGTACTTTTGTTGGGTATATTGAATAAAGCATACCGTATAGGACTTATAATCCTATCACTAATAGTGTACTTGTGTCAAGAGATGTTATTTTTATGAATGAGGAGTGTATGGTAATGATAAAGATAAAGGAAATATGGATAAGTCTAAATCTATTTTTATTGATGGTAATTATGATGCTATTATTAATGAGTAGTCCACAAGTACTTCAATGCCAAGTGATATAAGTCCATTAAGTAGTCACTCATCTAGTGCATATATTCTAAGAAGAATTCAAGGTTAAAGTAAAATTACATTAAATATCCAATCATATATTGCATATATTCCAAGGGAAACACCAACTTCAAATCGTAGTTATTCAATGAAGGTAAAAATTTTGATTGAAATTTATCAGTGTACAAGAAGCCAAACATATGAAGAATACTGAAGAAGTGAGATAGTAAATTATGATCTCATTACATAAGAATATTTTGATCCATCATATTTTTAAGATGCATGTACTAATGATGTTTAGGTGTAAGTAATGCAATAAGAGATAGATTCTATTAAAGTTAATTATACTTGGGAACTTACAAAGCTTCTATATGAAAAGAAAAATATTGGTACTAAATGGATCTATAATACTAAGTACAATAGTTATTAAAGTGTTGAAAGACATAAGGAAAGGTTTGTTGTTAAAGGATTCACACAGAGGTATGGGATAGATTATGAAGAGACATTTGTACTAGTAAAAAGATTAAAAAAAATATATTAGAATGATGATTTCACTAGAAGACTAGAAGTACGTAAAATAGCCACAAGGTTTTGAAGTATAAGGTAAATAATGACAAGTATACAAGTTGAATAAGGCTTTTTATGGCATCAAACAAGCACCCAAAACATGGTATGTAAGGATTGATGGATATTTTTAGTATAATGGATTAAAAACAAGTAAAAGTGTGCCTACTCTTTAATAAAATTAAAAGGGTAATTGTATCCTTATTATAAGTATTTATGTTGATGATTTATTGTATATGGGAAGCAATTATATGATGAATGAATTTGAAATGAATGATTTAGGTCTCATGAAATACTTTTTATGGATGGAGGTTCATCAATGTAAAGTTAATATCTTAATTTTTCAAATAATGTATGCAAATGATATGCTGAATAAATTTGATATGGTTGAATTTAAACCAATCTCAACTCTAATTTATCATATATTTATGCTATCTAGAGAAGATGATGTTGAAAGAGTTGATAAGACAACTTATAGAAGTATTGTTGGAAGCTTAATGTTTTTAACTCACACAAGACCAAATATTACCTATTCAATTTTTCTTGGATGAATATATATGTCTAATCCATCTAAAATTCATATGAAGGTAGCTAAGAGAGTCTTTAAGTATGTGAAAGGTACTATTGGTTTTGGTATTCGTTATTATGCTACTAAAAAGTTTGAAATTTTTGGTTTTAGTGATTTTGGTTGGGGAGTTAGTTTGGATGACCAAAAGTCAACATCTAGGAATTATTTTGCACTTGGTTTTTGTTTGATTATATGGAGTTCAAATAATCAAATTGAAATGTCTATTTCATTAATAGAAGTAAAATGTGTTGTAGTCACTTCAGTAGGTACATAGGAAATGTGTCTCCAAAAGGTTATAGAAGAGATTAAGGAGACACAATTTCATCCTATAGTGATTTTTTGTGATAATGTTAGTGCTATCAAATTAGCTATGAATGTAGTGCATCACAATAGGTCAAATCATTTTGATATGAAGTATCATTTTTTTAAATATTTGGTTTAGAATAAATACGTAAAATTGAAGTATATAAGCACACAAGAACATGTCACAAATATATTAACTAAAGCTATTTCAAAAGTTAAGTTTTTGATTCTCTGAGATCAAAATGTTAGTTCACTCAACATCAATGGTGAAAATCTTGGTTAATTTTTTTGAGTCCTAGTTCTACAATAACTTTAATCGTGCAAAAAACATGTAATTTATTTAATAATTAGTTAGTATTAAATTAATATATTTTTAGAATAATAAAGCCTTAGAAAGGTTGGAAATAACTTTAGTTTATATTTCATGCAAGTTGTTATTTAGATAAATTTAGAATGTTTTATTTGTTTATTATAAAGACATGTTCACATGAAATTGAATAAATACATTCTAATTGATCTTTATTATGATGAAAATTTATTTGAATAATTTGAAGATGTAATTTTATTTTGGCTATGTTGTATTTCATATGATTTCTTCTGATTATGCATACTGCATATATTTTGATGTAACTATCTTATTTTTATAATTCTTTATGGGCATTGGTTTATTTTTATATATTTAAAAATATTAAGTAAGTTATAAGTTTTTTTAAATATATGAGTAGTAAAATAAATTTTATGAAGAAGATTATGTTTATTTCGAAAGAACCTTCTATAAATTTATTTTAATAACATATGATAGTCACTCTAGATAATTTAATTCTTCATCCACTTAAACCATTCTCTCGACCACATGAATAAATATTTTAGTTATTTAGTGAATTTTGTAGTCTATTTATATCCCTTAAATATTCACATGGATGCATTAGTGACTTCCTTAAATGGAACAACATAATAATACCATGGTTGACATTCTTAGGTCTCTTCATAGAAACTTAGATTTTTTGTTTTTTTAATGATTCTAGTGACTTCCCCTTTTATTGTTATCATTTGGCATGCATAAAGGTCATAGAATTAATTTGTATGACCACTTATGTTGATATTATAATGGAATTATCATTAAATTGGCTAACTAGAGTTAGAATTAGTATAATATTTTATCAAAAAATGGGTATCTTGACCAAGTTTTTTATATCTGAACCTCTCACTAGATGAGAATTGGATATGAGTCCATGGAATAGTCCCAATAATACTTTTAGTTGAGGCTATGATAAACATTATTTTATTGAAAATAAATAATTTCAAACATGTCTTATTCATTCTATTTTAATTTTCTCATGAAAAACTCTATTACATGCATAAAGATCATAGAACTAATGTGGATGACCACTTATGTTGAGATCATACTAGTATTATCATTAGATTGGGTAACTAGAGTCAACATTAGTACAATATTTTGTCAAAATTAGGTATCCTAACCAATATTTTTATATCTAACCTTCTCACTAGATGAGAATTGGCTATAAGTCGATGCAATGGGCCCATTACTGCTTTTGGTTGAGGTTGTGCTAAACACTACTTTTTACAACATCAATAAACTCAAACATGTCTTGTTCATTCCATTTGAATTTTCTCAGGGAAAACTCTATTATGGTTTCTTACTCCTTAGCATAACTTAATATGATAAATAAGTTATCAATGGACATTATATCTACCTGATTCTATATTTATGTTTGATGCTATAATTATTTTATCTATTTTGAACATCATTGCACACTTTTTATTATTCTCTTTGCAGATAAATATCTCTAGGCTTATGAAATATAGAATACATGTGTAATTTAGTGAGATGGTTAAGGTGTGATTGTTTCCCCAAATATTTATCTTATATGAAATGACTTCATCACCTTGTGGAGCATTTTTTGAATTAATTCTCACATCAATTCCTATCTACCATTACTCTGTTATTCATTGCTAAGTTGACACATGGATGTTTATCAAATTATACCCTTTTTATACTCTTTGTGACTACATTTTTATTTAGAAATACTTTACACTTTTGTAAATTAACTGCTTGATTAGGCTACCTTTATTTTTGAAGTCTAAGTGATATGGCTTTTGTAATGTAAATAAATTACCTTTTAGTTTTTACCATAAGTTATGCCTTTCATTTTATTCCTCATTATCCACTATTATCCTCATAAAATATTATTGGAATAACTAAGTTTTGAGGACTTTTAATGTTCCTTTCATGAACTTGTTTAAACCATATTTTTGATTTGGGTACTAAATTTTTTTTTCACATATTAAATTTTTAATTTTATAATTATGTCATATCACTCTTGATTTATTACACATTTTATATTAATATTATTTCATGTTAAAAAAAAACTAAAAAATAAATCCTTAATTTATGTGTGTCTATGACATTTATTTACACTTCAACTTCTAAATTGATTATAATTATGGTAGGGATTTAGTGTATTTTGATCTATAAAACTTGGAATAATATTTATATGTAATATTCATTACATAATGGTGGCTTACCCAATTATGTGGTTGATTATATATGAACCATTTAAGCAAATTTATAACATCCCATGGTGTGGTTTAAACTTGTTTTCATATAAGAGGACCATAGTATTCAATTTCAAATCCCTATATATTAAACTATGATCATTTTGTTCCTTGTAACTTAATTTATATATATCCAAATTTTAAATTTATATACATTATGTTTCCTCCATGCTACTAAATTTAATTAATTTATTATGTAAATATTATTCATAACTACGTTGTGTACATCATAATATGCAAGATAGGTTCTAAATACTCCACTAACATGATGGTTTTGATTCCAAAGAACACTTATAACCAAGTGTATTAATAATAATCCTATATATAATTCTTTATTACGATATTTGTTTTTATCTATGACTTTATAATTCATCACTCTATACATTTCAAATCTTCATGAGAATTTTATCTAGTACCTTAATAAATGATTAAACTATAGAATTTACTTAAAGATTATACACAATGTTCTTATGCTATGATATAATGAATTCACATTCCAATGTTCTAATGCTATTACGTATAAAGTATGTCCCCATTTACATTATTATATGGTGAGGACACAATAAGCTTTTCATAAATTTTACATAGAGGGTATTGACAACATATTTTGTAATAAATCTGGGAATTACAATTGCTTAAACCATTTGGTAAAGTATTCAATCATAGTTATGATGTAACTAACATTGGATAAATATATGGTGGAGTAATAATTCTAATAAATTTTATCCTCCATTATTTGAATATTTTTGCACTAAGAGTTAGACTTAGGGGTGTGCCATATCTTTGATTTGTTCTAAAAATGCATTGATAAACATAACAATTATTTTTCTACCTAGTTTGAATTAAACAAAATTATTGGCCACCATACTCTAGTCTATAGTATAATTCTCAAAGCCAATTCAATTGTGTAGTTCCCTCCTAGTACTATTTGATGGGCACATCCAGTACCTGATGTTTTTCATGCTCTAAAGACACTTTGCAAAGGAGAACATCTGTAACTAACTTATATTTAGATTCATTTATAATGTTGAAGGGTAAGGTGTTTCTGATTGTTTTCTTCTTCTCTCAAAATGTGTAGTTATTAACATATGCACCATGCTTCAAATTGCTTGGGATTTTCTGCTCTAAAATTCTATTTTCTCTACATAAATGTGTGTCTATAGAATAATGTCATGTCTTATAGCATGAATAGATACTTGTATCTAAATGATATACATTTCTCTACATTATCCATTATAGGATTCACATTGATTTCAAATTTATATTCCTTAAAAAAATATCATTTTAAAAATTTTCCCTCATAATGATGGTTTACATACCATGTATTATGATACCTTGGGATCTATGAAAATATGAAAGGAGTAGATAGTAATTAGTTTTTTAATCATTTTTTGTATGATGCGATGTCCAAAACTTATTATTTTGTTATGGTGAATCATTTATTAGTAACAGATAAATTTTGATTTAAAAAATGAATTGCATGGTTTATTTATCTTCTTAGTTTGAAAACCAATACCCTAAATGTTGACCTTGATTCATCCACATCCACATGAAATGTTTCTTTCCAATTGATAAAAACCCTAAATTAAATTCATGAACATCCATTATTACATGTTTGTGAACACATTATGATAAATAAGAGCCATTCAAATTTATTTTACTCATGCATGAATTTTCCTAAATGTGTTGCAACAACTACATATCGACATATGAACTTGAAATAATACCTAGTATAACACTAAAATTATCATAATTTTGACAAATAAGTTTCTAATATATTCACCCAATCCTGTATATTTGGATATGCGTGGTTAAGCTATGGATATCTTAAATAATAATGATTTCATATATAAAAAATATAGTTTTATAGTATCATTAGTATTTACCTAGGTTGTCTCTATAACATTTTTATCATCTATATAGGAGGTCATTGTTAGTAATTAATCATAGCGAGTTTTGTTCTTATTGTAAGGTTGTTGAGGATTCCCTCTTTAAGTAGCCCATCATTTAACTATTATTTTTCTATTTTTGAGTCATATTTTGATAGATTTATATTTTTTACTTTATTTCTGAAATAATTTATTTAAAAAGGGTATCAAAGCCTTGATTTAGGCATAAAAGTGGGTGAAAACCTAAATTTTAAGATTCACATATATCATGAAATACATTATAAATATTTACACATTTTTACTATTATATTTGAATAGATAATCAATTACATTATACTAAAACAATAAAGGTTTTTTGAAATTTTTTGAGTGACTTATTTAGGTGTCATATTTTTTAATAAAATTGTTATTTAGGGTACATTTTAAGGAAGTTTTATTATTTCATTACATTTTAAAAAATATTTCAATAATATGATGGAGGTATGTTTTTTCAATTTTTAGTTTTGAAGTTGATCTAACTCCAAGTTCATTATGGAAAAGTTTGATTAAAGGATAAACACAAGTTTTGCATCGTTAAGCCTCAATACGATGGGGACACAATTTAGATGCCTGGAAAGGAATTAATTTACATTCATGAGGTAAAAATCATGATTAAGTGCGATTATAATACATCATATTATTTTCTTGATGATAAAGTGCTTGATATGGATGATTATTTTCACAACATAGAATCTAAAATGGGGTTAATGTATAACGATTTGAAAAGAGATATTGATTGCATATCTATGAAAATGGATACTCTCATGGATTCCATAAATAATATGTTGGCCTCATAAATTTAGCTTTTGCATTATAAAGCCTCAACATGATGGGGCCACAATCCAGATGCCAAGTAGAGAATTAAATTATATTCATGAGGAAAAATCCATGACCAATTAGGGAATATAATATGGAGTATTGTTTTTTTAATGATAAAGTACATTATATGGATGATTTTATTCATGACATAAAATCTAAAATGGAGTTAATGTATAAAGAATTAAAAGGAGACATGGATTGCATCTCTACACAAATGCATACTCTCATGGATTTTGTCAATAATATTTTTCCCTCATAATTCACTCAAATTTAAAATAGTGGAAGACCAATATTGATCTAAATGTTATGTAAACCAAACCCATGGCTATGATGAATCCTATAACATAGATCTTCTTCCATAGGTAGACATGCATAAGTTTGCTGGGAAGTATCCATTTAATTTAATGCAAAAAATGAGAATGTTTTTATTGACATTAGGTAAAATGTGGATATGAGGTCACCATGGCATCCATGATGAACATGCAACCTAAAACATTCATATTATATTTATGTTTATGTACTTAAATTAAATATAAGGCATCGATATCACCTAGTTAATTTTTATTTAAGTAGTGTCATAGCAGATTACTTCAACTAATTGTAAAAGCTATGACAAACATGATTAGTTAATACTTACATTCATAAATTTTATAACCTATATTTTCACATGGATAATATTAAATATGATAACCTGAATGACATAATTATTAGTAGACTCAAGGACCACATTAAACATGATGTATGTATTTTTTATTTTCTTAATATTTTGGATTCATTATCAAGGCACTAAGGAAGATGAGATATTATTATCGAATAATAGGAAACCATTCATTAAAAATAAATATCATATCATATTTAATACATAATTTCCTCATCCTACTAGGCTATAAACATAATAAATTAAATAAAAAATGAAAAAGGGTTAGGTTTTAACTGTGTCATAAAATATAATTGAGGACATAAATGTGTTAAAAGAATGTTTTTCTACACAGTGGGTCATCATTAAGAGTAGTATGATTAATAAATCACATTAATAGTTATTATGAGATAATTGATTAGTTATGATATCCTAAGCCAATTGTCTCATCCCATGCACTTTCAGGTATTACCACCCCTTAAACCCTCAAGTTAGTGGGTTTATCTTTAAAAATGTGAAAATGTTCATTATCTAAAGATTTAGTGATAAAATCATCATGCATAATCTTTTTTATGCATGCCTTTTTATTATACAACTATAAAATTTAAGTTATGAGTTTGGTTGGAGGTATGTTCAATTGTTTACGGGATTGTCATATGTAACTCAATATGTGGTTTTAATATATTGCATATGTCTACAATTTCCATGGGTGGAGTGGACATTATATTATGAGTCAAATAGACCGCTACCTTTGGAACTATTGAGATGAAATTATAAAATATGTTAAAATATTTTCATTTAATGAGATAGAATTTTGAACTACATGGGTTGCATGTAAGTTCCCCACAACTTGTGAGCTCTTGTTTGAAAAAATATTGATTATAAAGGGTGAAAATGAAGTTATTGCACAATTTTTTTCATTATAGCAATAATAGTTAAAGGAGTCTACTCTTTGATATATACATATTATTTTAGATAGGGACTAGGTTGTTTTTGGTCATATGCTAAAAGGATTTCATCTTGAAAATATTATGATCATGATTTAAAAATAGTACCATGGATCTAACTAATAAAAATTATACTTTATTTGTATTATAATGTAAATAATAGTGAGATTATAAATATGGTATATGAGATGTTGTAATTTAGTATTGTTACTCATATTCATAGTGCTTATTCTTCTCTAATGGTGATGATGTGTAAGAGGGTTGACATTGGCATACATGTATAGACTAAAAAGAGCTCAATAAGTATACTATTAAAGATAAGTTTCATATTTTAGTAATTAATGATAATTTATATCTGATACATGGTTCCATCCATTTTAAAAAATTAGATCTTTGTTCAAAGTATCACCAATCATGATAAAATATGAGGATATTCATAAGACAACATTCAAGACACATGAGATCAACTATGGATTTTCGGTGATGCCTTTTGGCTTCCTAAATGCACCATCTAAATTTTGAATTATGATGAATCAAATATTTAGGCCATTTGCTCAAAATTTTGTCTTAGTGAACTCATTTATATTTTATTAATCTATATTGAAAAAATGGTTGAACACATACGTAATGTTGATAAAGATTTAGAAATTATTTAAAAATGCCATAATTATCCAAAGCCTTCTAAGAAAATTTTTGGATTATATGAGATAGAATATATTTGTCACATTTTATATCTTGAATGCATCATAGTAGAACTTGTTAAAATCAAGGCCATGGTAGAATGGAAACTACCTGGAGCTCTAAGGAAATTAAAAAAATTCTTAGGGATTATAGGCTACTATCATATATGTGCAAATAAATAAGCTACTGATGCAAATAAAAGTATGCCAACTTATAGAGGCCATAAATTTTAACCATTAGCTCAATTTGAGCTCTTCCATGTGTTAAAACAATCATATAAAAATTGTTTTTTTGCCATAGGTGGTTTTAATGGCCTACTCATATTTTTGATATTTTTTTAGACACTGTATGTGATCATCAAATGGTCCAAAATTTTGATTTAATGAATTTTTTGAGTTTTTTTTCTATTTTTAGAAAGTGTATATTTTTATAAATGGAAATCAAATTAGGTTTAATTTCATCCCATAGTATAAATATAGTGTTTATGATATTTCAATAGCTTTTTGGGCTATTTTGGGTGTTTTTAAAAATAAGAATTTCTTTTTAGATTTTAGTTTTTCTTTTAATTTTGCATGTAAACTCTAATTTATGAGTTAAGGATTATTTCAGGATGGTTTCGATTTGTAATTATTTTAATAAATCAATAAGAATAATATTATGAGTGTTGTTTCAGTATCTTTGCCTATTGGTAATTTTCTTGTTCTTGTTAGTTTTTGGTTTCATTATCTTGTATCAGAGCAAGTTTGAATCTTGGATGAGAGAAGAATTGCAAGAGGATGAGGAGGTATGGTATATCTAAATTAAATTATACAATAACTATAGAGGTAAGTTTAAAAATTAACATAGGTTATCTCCAATCAATCAAGGAGGCAAGTTGGTGATAAGGAAGACAGATTGTGATGAAAAAATTCAACAAAATGAAGAGCAACAAGAGCAGCCACCATCAATGGAGGAGAGGATGGTTAAAGATTTAGAAAAAAGGAATGGAGGAATAAAATTTGATGTTATATATTATGGAGGTAGTTTAAAACTAGAGGATTTGATATATTGGATGAATATCATGAAGAAATTCTTTGAGTGAAAGACCATGAGAGAAGACAAGAAGGTAAAATTTGAATGCATAAAATTGAAACGTAAAGTAATGATTTTGTAGGATCACCTATAGATAGAGAGACAAATCAAAGTTAAATAAAAGATTAATACATGGAAAAATATGGAGAAGAAGCTTAGGGATAAATTTTTTCCCATTGATTATGCACAAACCCTATACAAAAGATTTCAAAATTTGAGGAAAATAGATCAGAGTTTACAAGAGTATACAAATGAATCTTCAAATCTTTCCATATGAGTGGAGAAAAATGAAATAGAATAGATTATGGTTTTAAGGCATGTAAATGGTTTGAAATTTTCTATTTAACATGAAATAAGTATGCATAGAATAATTAACATGTAGGAGGCTTATCAATTAGCTTTGAAGGTAGAAGAAAATCAAAATAGAGATTATTTAAGAAGAACATCTATTGGTACAAAAAGAGGTGGATCCCCTCCAATAAGGGGATGAGGTGGCTTTAATACCACCAAAGGTGGCTTTAATGCTAATAAATGTGAATCATCACATGGTACAGAAAAGCAAAATGATAATAGGCAAGAGTTTCAATACCAACAAAGAGGAAGAGGATTTAAAAGAGGATGAGGTTATGGAGGTGGTAGAGGATGGTTTTTAAATCAATGTAGATATTGTGTTTGTTATATATGTGGATAAAAAGGACAAAAAGATTTTTTTTTTCTAAACTATCAAGATCAAGAAAGGAGGTAAGAAGATCACCCAACATTAAATCTAGTTGAGGTTGAAATAGAAGAGAAGAATACTAAAGTTGCACCAATAGATGTTGGAGATAATCTCATGATGAGAAGAACCATGATCACTCCAAAAAAGGAACAAGTGAAGAATAAATAAGGTGGTAATGCATGGTTGTGATCAAATATTTTTTGAAGAAGATGTACTTCGGGTGGAAAGGTATACAAATTAACTATAGATGGTGGTAGTTGTGAAAATATGGTTTCTAAAGAAATGATTGAGAAATTAAATTTGCAATGTGAAAAGAATCCTAACCCTTCTTAGATTTCATTATTTAATAAAGGGAATGAGGATACAATAGACAAAAGGTGCTTAATAAAGTTTTATATGAGAAAAACTTATAATGATGAAATATGGCGTGATGTTATTTTGATGAATGCATGTCATGTGTTATTAGGGAGACTATGGAAATTTGATAGGAAAGTAGTTCATGATGTAGCAAAGAACACACATGCTTTTTAGAAACTTGGTACAAAGTTAGTTTTGTTACCTCTTTGAGAGGAAGAGAAGATAAAAAGCATGCTTTGTACTAAAGAATTTGTCCATGATATGAAGGTAGCAGGTTGTTATTATGCACTAGTACCAAATAATGAAGAAAAAAATGGTACCAATACCAATAGAAGCAACAAGGGCATTGAAATAATATGAAGATGTTACACTTGATGAGTTACCAGATGGTTTACCACCAAAGAGAGATATTCAACATCACATTTATTTGATTCTAGGATCAATTGTACCCAATCAAGAAGCTTATAGGATGAGTCCAATACAACATATAAAATTAAATAAATAGGTTACTAAATTTCTAAGGAATAAAGTGATAAGGGAGAATATAAGTCCATGTGAAACACCAAAATTTCTATCTCTAAATAAATATGGAGGATGGATAGTAAAGCAATTAATAAAATTACAATAAAGTATAGGTTTCTTATACCTCATTTAGATGATATGATGGATGTGCTTGCAAGAGTAAAATATTTTACCAAGATTGATCTAAGGAGTGGCTATTATCAAATTTGAATTTGTGAAGGAGATGAGTGGAAAACTGCATTCAAGAATAGGGATAGCTTATATGAGTGGACGTTGATGCCATTCAAAATTTTTAATGTACCTAGCACATTAATGAGGGTGATTAATATAGTGTTATGAGAATATATTAGTAAGTTTTTGGTTATTTATTTTGATGATATTTTGATATTTAGTAAGACTTAATAATGACACTTAAAACATTTGAGAATGGTTATGGATTTATTAAGAAAAGAGAAGTTGTATGTAAATTTGAAAAGTGCAAGTTTATTTAGAATAGTTTGGTATTTGTAGATTTAGTAGATGGTGTGAAAATGGATAAGGAAAAGATAAAGGCAATTGTTGAGTGGCCTATTCTAAAAAAACATTATAGAGGTAAGAAGTTTCCATGGTTTAGCACTTTTTATAGAAAATTTGTTAAAAAATATAATAGTATTGTGGAACCAATAATAGATTCCATGAGAGGGAATGAATTTTTATGAAATATAGTAGCCACAAAAAGATTTGAAATTTTGAAGAAGTTTATAGAAAAGCCAATTTTAGCATTACCATATTTGAACAAAGTTTTTTAGGTTGATTGTGATGCTTCATTTACGGGAATTGGTGTTGTAATGAGTCAAGAAGGAAAGATAATAACATATTTTAGTGAGAATTTAAATGAGGTAAGAACAAAGTATTCTACTTATGATGTTGAACATTATGCAATTATACAAACATTAAGACATTGGAGTCATTATCTAGTGCCTAAGAATTTTATACTATTTATAGATCATGAGACTTTGAAGTATGTAAATACACAAAAGAAGTTGAATAATAGGCATGTAAAGTGGGTTTCTTTATTGTAAGGGTATACTTTTGTTTTGAATCATAAATCAAGAAAGTGTAATTAGGTAGCTGACGCATTGAGCAGGAGGGTAGTGTTATTAACTATTATGGTGAGTGAAGTAGTTGGATTTTAAACTATTTTAGAATTATATGATATTGATCCATATTTTATCAAGGTAGTTGAGTAGTACATGAATCCATTAATTGGTGAAACAAAAGTTATTCATGATGAGTATATTATGCAAGAAGGTTATCTCTTCAAAGTGAAATAGTTATGCATTCCATTTGGGTCTCTAGGAGACAATATAATAAGAGAATTACATAATGGTGGTTTGGATGGACCTTTTGGTAAGATGAAAATAATAGATTTGGTGGAGGAAAAGTATTTTTGGTAAAATATGAAGATAGATGTTACAAGGTATGATTCAAGGTGTAGAATATGCTAGGTGGTTAAAGGACATGCGCAAAGTATTGGACTATACATGCCATTACCAGTTCCAAAAGGACCATGGAATGATTTGAGTATATATTTTGTGTTGGGATTTCCAAACACATAGAGAGGTAATGATTCAATTTTTGTTGTTGTAGATAGATTTTATAAAATAATTCATTTCATTAGATGTAAGGAAACTAATGATGCCATTAGAGTTCCAAAATTATTTTTTATGAATATTATGAGATTGCATGGTGTTCTAAAAAAAATTACTTCAGATAGGGATAAAAAAATTCGAAGTCATTTTTGGAGGTTTTTGTGGAAGAAGATGGCTACTAAGCTACAACTCAATAATGAATATCATCCATAAATAGATGGACAGATAGAAGTTATGAATAAGGTCTTGGGAAATTTATTGAGATGTATAGTGGGAGAGAAGCTAAATAAATGGGACTTAGCTTTACCATAAGCTATGTTTTCATATAATAGTTTAATGAATAGATCAATACGAAAGCCACCTTTAAAAATTGTTTATGGGAGAAATACTATGGGAATTTTAGAATTGATAAAATAGCCAATAGTAGAACAAATTAGTGATGAAGCAAAAGCATTTGTAGAGCATATGTAGCAGTTGTAAGGAGTAAGAAAAAAGTTACAGGAAAGTAATGAGAAATATAAAGTGATAGCAAATGTCAGAAGAAGATCCAAGGTATTATAAGAAGGAGATTTGGTAAGAGTTTACTTGAGGAAATAAATATTTCCTAAAGGCACATATAATAAATTAAAGTACAAGAAAATTGGGCCATGCAAAATTGTGAAGAAAATCAATGATAATGCATATGAGGTAAGTTTACCACATAATTTTTATATATCTATAGTATTTAATATTTTAGATTTATATGAATTCCATGGAGAAGATGGTGAAGATGAAAATAATAAAGAAGTAAATTGGGAGCAATGAGTTCCAAAGAAAAGAAAGAAAAAATAGTGTAGGTTTCAGATATGAAGATAATAAACACAAGGCAAGGGAATTATAATAGTTATTTGGTGTAGTGGGAAGGATTATATAAAGAAGACAACACTTAAATTATAGAATGGGAATTGAAGAAGATCGACAAGGAAAAATGGTAGTAATATAATCAAGGCAACTCATAGGATCTAAGTTGTTTTCAACCAGAGGAGAATGATGCAAAAAAAATAGGCCAACTTTTGGAGGCCTTAACTTTTGACCCGTAGCTCCATTTGAGCTCTTCTACATGCCAAAAGGACCATATCAAAAATTTTGTTGATTTCTTAGGAATTATAATGACCTACACATGTTTTTAATATTTTTTAAGAGGCTTTGCATTATCATTTGAGGGTCTAAAATTATGATTTAATGATTTTTTTAAGTTTTCTCTATTTTTAGAAAGTATATATTTTTAGAATCGAAAGTCAAATTTGGTTGAATTTTGTCCCATATTCTAATTATAGTGTTTAGGATATTTAGGGATAATTTTGGGCTATTTTGAGTGTTTTTAAAAATAGGTTTTTTTAGATTTTAGTTATTTTTTGAATTTTGCATGTAAACTCTAATTTCTATGTTGAGGCTTATTTAATCATGGTTTGGGTTTGTAATCAATTTCAAGAAATAAGTAAGAACTAATTTTTGAGTATTGTTTCAAGATCTTGGCCTATGGTAATTTTCTTGTTCTTGTTAGTTTTTGGTTTCATTAGTTACCATAGCATGACCAATGACATCATTGTTGAAAAAAGACTATTTTCGATGGAATAAAGCATCCAAGAGGGAATTTGAGAAGCTTAAGGATCACATGTACACCATTCTAGTTGTAGATACCCTATATTTTTCTAAAAAACATCATTATTTAATGTGATTCCTTAGGATATTATATGGGTGTATTACTCATGCAACATTAATGTCCGATTTAATTTTATAATTTACAAATCAAAGGTAAAAATATATTAAATCCCATATATTATAATAAAATTATGGATATCCTTGATGAAATTAAATAATGGAAACCATATGTAATGGGATGATATACAAATCATGATAGTCTAAAATAACTCTTAGAGCAACTATTATAATCTAAGCAATGATAGGCATGGGTCACAAATATGTCAAGTTATGTAATTGTGATAATTTACAAGAAAGGGAAATATAATATAATTGATGATTAAATATATAGGAGGAATGATTGGATAAATGAATTATTGTATGCCATGTTCATATTACAAGTAGATTGGGTATATTTGGAAAGATTGTAAGTGAATACTGACAAAAGTATAAAAAATCTCAGAAGCTCAAAAAGTAACTGAGAATGTTATAAATATATCAATGGAAATGAGATGGTTTATGGTATAAGTATAATATGTACCTATGAAATAAATTAACCCTTAAAAATAACTTTCTTTTCTTTTTCCATGCACCTCTAGTGGTGGGAATTTTTTATCCTCAAAGACTTAAAATAGAATCAAGTGGTTTGTTTATATTTTGGAATGGGTTCAAAATGTATTTTCTAAAATTTTAGTAAAAAAACATGGTGTGTTGAAAAACAAGAATGTGACCATTAGGTACTTAGGTCTTCTATAACCTATATCTACTCTTAGATAGATTTTATAAGAAATTTCTATAGATTTTAGCACATGATTACCAAAATCTAAATAGATAAATGTAATCATGGTGTTTGTGTATAGACACACCAAAGATACCTATTTTTTTGCCTTATTACATTTGGTCATAGAAGGTATAGAAATAACAAATTTTGTGGGTAATGTTAAATATTTACATGGGACACTAAATATTGTAGTATTTGACCATGATCCTATATGTACTAATAATTATTGGAATGATTTTTTCTAATGTTTTTGGTACTTATCATGTGGCTCATCAATCATCACCATTTTGATGGGAAAACTAATATGGAAAATAATTCTTATTCTTAAAATGATATTTTTGAGGTTCCCCCTTGATGTGGATTATCTTTTTTTCATATATTATACTCTATTTTAATAAAATTTTAATCTCTCACTGCTACTTTATTTTTAATGGTGTTATTGTATTACACTAGTTGGTATTCAATACATATAATAACTATGATTTTGGATTGTATGAACAAAATTACTTCATTGTTAACCATTTATTTTACCAACACACCAAAATTTATAAAAAAAAGTAGTATTCATATTTAAATTGATTAAAAACACTCAACATCATTTCGACATCAATCGTAACTTTGAGGACTGTTTATCGCACAAGCAAGATATTGATTAGTCACCCAAAAACAACATTTATAAAATCATCAATAATATGTTTGAATTCAATAATGATATATATATATATATATATATATATATAATTAAATGAAAATATATTACCATGTTGGGGATAGATCACCACATTATTACAAAGTTAATCATTATTTGATCCTCCATCTTGTTATGAATATTATGGGAACCATTAAACCCACCTATAAAATAATAAATTTCATGCCCTTTTTAAAATTAAAATATATTGTCAAAAACTCTATTGTGATCCTTTATATTGTGATAGGACTTATTATATGGTTTCATTTGAGGAAAACCAATCCCCAAATTATAATGGGAATTATATATGGCAATGATCCTCTTCTTCCTTCATGGTATTATTCGATAATGAAAGATTTGTTATTTTTTGGAACAAATGGCCTAATTGTTCCATGAATCAAGGAACCTCATTTTTTTGTATTTATCTCTACTCTCACTTGTGTCAACAACTCGTTGGCCTCAACATCAAAACATTAATTGGTAGTATGTCTCAATTTTCATGTTAAATTTGGACTCTAAACCATCAACATTAGAAATACCACATCTGTGTAAGTGAACTTTGTATTTTGCACTTAGAGTAAAAGAAAAGTTTGGACCTCTTAATTTGCATATGAAGCCTAGATTTCTCAGCTATCCTAGCTTGCTCCAAGAGGGCCTTTTAATAATCATTCCATTTGAGCTCCCAAAATTTATCCCATTGTGATGTCTAAGTTGAATGGTAATGTTTCATATCTAAAACTTGCACCCAAAAATAGAGTCTTGCTACACTCACACTCATGTGGCATTATTGTTTGCCTACTCTCTCATCTCTCTATAAATAATTTAGGTGAATTTTTTTAATTTTAATACTTGTTTAAACTATGAAAGCTATACCATCATGTTAATCATGCTCATGCAAGAAATTTTAAAATTTTACTCTTTGAGGATAAATTTATTTTTGTCATATTTATCTCACTTGCTAGGTCTCTAGACCAGTTGTCCTCTAACTTATTTAGGTTTATTAGTTTGTTCCATGGACTCATTATAGTTTCCATACCAATTAAGCCTCTAAAACTTGATCCATCATGTTAACCATGATTAATTGATCAAGTTTCATGTTATGACATTCCTTTCAAAGTGACCTCGGAATCCTCGTATTGTACTTGGAGAATCACGCTTCTCCGAAAAAAAACTTGGAAATTTTCCATTTTGGTCTACTAAGTTCAAATTTCCTTGCCTCATTTTTGGTAGGCTTCTCATATGTAATTTTATCTATATTTTAATATTTTTAGGTCCCTAGACCAAATCAGATTTTAGAAGCCTAAATATGTCTTGGGGAGTCTTTTTTCTAAGTCACTTTGTTAATCAGAACTTTAGTTCTGAATAGGTCTACATGGGGGCGAGTTGGGCATCATAGTCTATTTTGGATATTTTTATTTGACTAGATTGATAGGGCTAGTCATATTTCATTTTAGGGTTTTAAACCTCATGTAGGTCCCTCAATTTTTAATGGGGTAGGATATGTGTTAATTTTTTATGGATCCTCAATTATGTTGAGTCCATCCCCATCTATTTTGTTTAATATTAATTGGGGCCCTAAGCCCCAATTAGGTCATCTACTATCTCAAGATCCCCTTTCCTATGTTTTTTAGGATTTCATCTCACCACATTTTTATTATCTTGTCTTTAGGCATTTCCCCCTTAAATACCTGAACCTTCCATCATCATGGTTCTCACCCTAAGAACAATGGTAATATTCTACTTGGGGTTTTGAGCCCCCAATATCTTGATTAGATCTAGAATATTCAATTTTTTCAAAATGTGATTTCCTAAGTAAAATACAATCTGAAAATAGGATTAAGAGGCCTAATATGGTCTTTGAATGGTTAAAAGTGTGGTCATAGTGCTATTCTTCCCTTAGAAGCCCGATTAACACTAGAATCTAAAAATTCAAACAAAAATGTTAAATTATAACATGAGACCCCTAAAATTCCTTAATATGTCTAATACATCCATGTTTTACCTTTCAATCAATTTTTTACAATGAAATGAGTGTGTAGAGTCTATTTTCAAAACCATTCATGTTTATAAAAAGTTGGTTCCATCCCAAATGCAATAGTTTTCTTAACGTTTCACAACCCATTCCAATTTAAAACATATTCATGTTTATCTATGCTTATGTACTATTCTATCATGTCAATTCTCCCTTTTAACATATTTTCCATCTATTTTATAGGGTGAATAATGAAAGTGATGGGAATGTAAAGTGGAAGAAGCTATGGCATTAATAGTGGTAGTTGATGCTTTTGGATGAAAAATCTATCACATGAAAGACTAAACGGCTATATATTGCTTACATTTTAGATTTAATGGGTTGGATTTCTTCATCCCATAAGAGATTTAGAGCCAACAAATTTACATTTTATTTATATTTTATTTATTTTCTCTCCCTCAGCTCATCTACTTTCATTATGCTTTAATATTTATTGGAGAATGATTGTAATGAAATCTAATTTTGTTATCAAATAATGTAGTTCTAATTAATAAAATACTTGGGATTATTTACATCCATTTGTGCATGTATATGCTAGTGATGTTTGTTATTTCTTTATATGCTCTTATTAGAAGTGTTCATTTGATATACATTTGATTTTTCAAGGACTTATTGGACCAGGGACCGATTTGTGTAGTTCTTATGATCATGATATTAAATATACTACCATTGTTATAGGTTTTTCTTTCCCCTTTTCCCTCTTTTATCATTTTCAATTAGTTTATAGCTTAGGATTTGATGGAAATATATGCATGAATGAATATCAATATTATTTCTATATTTATCCATTTTCATTATCATATTGATTAATAGTTTAATCAATGACATGAATGAAAAATTAACCATAAATAATACTAGGAAAAACATTACAATATGGTAATTTAAATCTGGGAAACACTCAGAATGAATGCTTGTTTATCTATTTTCAACACCTACGTGAATAAAAATAAAATAAAATAAAATAAAATAAATCACACATTATCATATTACATTTTTCAAGAATTAAAAAATGCACTAAAACATATCCCTAAAGTTTGAGGTAGTAAAACCAACAAAGGCCCCTTGAAATGGAATGGTCAAAATGAGATACTAAGGGAAGAATGCCATGACTTTAATTTAAAGTAAGGTGTGTTTTACTATTATGGATCTATGTGATAATGTATTAGCAAAAAATGTAGAAGTAAAAATGTAGTATGATAAAAATACACTATGACAAAACATCACGAGGAAAAAACATAGTGAGGAAAAAATGTATTAGTATTGATAATATCACAAAAAAAATTGTGAGGAGAATAATTGGGATATTTTAGTGATTAACACATTGTTTATTTATTTTCAAGTAAATTTGGGTGATATTAGTTAACATTTCATTATATAAACATAATGCAGCAAATTTATAAACAAAATAATAAATGAAATATGATTTCATGAGCTTTGAATTTATAGTTGAAAGTTTTTTCATAACCTATGTGAGTGCATCCTTTGCTATGGTTTATTCCTGTGATGTTTTTTCCTTGCTAAATTTTGCCCTTGCTATGTTTTATCCTTTCTATGTTTTCTATGCTACATTTTTAACCACTACATTTTTGTTTGCAAATTTTTTGATAGATGCCAATATTATCTTAAAACATTAGCAAGTGTGAAAATATTTTCAATAGAACTATGACTAGAAGGAGATCCTCCACCTATACCTAAACCTAAAACTAAAATTTTAATAACAAAATATAAAATTTGAACACTTAGTAGCATTTCTTGCACTTAGGAAGTCTAAAATATAAAATCTAAAGGATATGGATACCCATGGGATTAAATTTTTTATGGGTTTATTTTAAGTTGTTGTAACTCACTAAAAACAAAAAACTAAGGATAAACAAAGTAAAACCAAAAAATCAACAAGTAAGCTCAACTACTAGCTTACCTACTATTGTAACTTCATTTTTAACCTATTAGTTGGGATTCAAAACCCACCACTGATGGTTAATCACACATGTATTGGCATAAGTGGATGCCTTGTGAATGGTATAGGGCCTACCCATAATCTAACTAAGAATACTAATAAATTATTCACAAATTATAGAACTAATTGGTTTCAAATAGCTGAGGATCATATACAAGCATTCAAAGATGCCTTGTTCTGAATAAAAATACAACATGATGATGTGGATTACTACCTATTTACCTACTCCTTGTGAAAATTTTACTATTCTTGGTATCCTGGTTTGCCAAATAGATCTATAACTTTCTAGAATGATCTTGAAACTATTTTTATTAATCATTTCATGCTTCCAATTGATCTATCTATCCTATATCATCACTTTGCAAATACATGTATGGATAAAAATTATCTTATGAGTGTCTTTAATGCATTCCTCCATAATCTTTACCAAAGTCCAAAATATTAGTACACTATATTAGAAATGTATACCATATAAACACACCCTAGGGATTTAGAATTGATGACTTCCATGTTCCTCAAAATAATCCCAATAGCCATATTATCATTGTCTTTAGTACATAATGATTATGTTAACATTGAACAATAGATGGCTATAAAAGGTTACAAATTTGGTCCTTTACCTTCACTAGGGAAATCAAATGTTTATAACCAAATCATAATGACCAATCATGACCTTGAACACCATATATCATTATTGAATCCAATCCTAGGTGCCCTATATATAAGCCCAAATCTAGGCTAAGTTCTAACACCCATGAAATTTATGCTTAAAGGACATACTTATTCCCTCTAACCATGTTTTTTAAAATAAAAATAACCAACAACTTGTTCCCATTTCATATAACAACACTACTACCAAGCCTAACACTAATAGTTTTCTTGATTATACTAGCAACCAATAGGCTATCACATCATTTGTAAAGAATCAAACACCTATTAAAAATGATCCTAACCAAGAACATCACATTTCTCCTACATTTCCAAATGTTAATGCACTAGTTACCAACACGTTGTCACATAGGGTAATTTAAAAAAGTGTTATTGTGAGCTATGAAGTATTTGATTTATAAAATATGGTTTAGAGGTTGAAATATGATATGGAAAATTAGAATAGAAAAGTGACAAATAATAGAAACCAAAATGAAAATAACCCACCACCAAATAGAAATTTTAACTTATAACTAACCAATAGACATTGGAATATTAGATCAAACCATGAAGGTGTACCTAGTAGACTAGAAAATAATAATTAGAATAAAAACAAAAATGTTTCAAATTTAGTAAACTTAGTTGATTTAGCACTGGTCACCTAATGTAGAATGAAAAATATAATTGACCATGATGAAATTAGTAGTGCTTAATTCATATGTGCCTCAAAAATGTTATAGAAGGACATCGACAACATAGAATTATTCCTTACAAATCACAACAATGGTAATAATAATAGAAATAACCCTAGAACAAATATAGCCTTAGAGACTTATGAGTTTACATTTGAGAGTGATAATGAGCTAGAGGAAAACCAGGATGAGAATTATACATTTACAAATTTTTCAATTGGAAATAATTAAAAATTGAGGAGTAAGCTTAAAAATACATTAACTATGTATAATCCTCTAAAAATCTCTAATGTTCACCTAATGAGAACTCAATCAATAATCCACTTCCACCTGCAGGGCCTTCCACATCTTACAAGCACAAGAATAACTCCACACCTCCATAAATTGAGAAACCATTAGATTCAAGAAAACCTTGATATAATATTCTAGATGACCTAAATAAATCTAAGGCCAATATCATGATATTTGACTTGATTCAAATCTCAAACCAAATGGACATGTTAATAAAATAATTATCCATTACAAAAGGAAAATAAACTAATAGAACCATTGATGTTCATGTGGAAATTTACAAAGAGAAAAATAAAACTTATTTATTACTAGCAATACATATTTTTGGTACAAAAATATAATTATTTAGTGGATTCAAGTGATTCTAGAAACATGATGCCTTATGCCATTTTCCATCATTTGGGTTTGACACCTAAAAATTCAAATAGGAAAGGGATATGAGGGAGTAATAGTTTATTCACATCTATGTAGTAGATATACCTGATGCTTATGATGTGCTCATGAGTAGTGATTGGTCTAAAACACTAAATGGTTACATAGAGACTAAATTCTGCCACATATGGCTCCCATGGTGATGTATATATGATAAAATGAAAATTGAACATGAGCCCAATATCACTCACATTATAATATAATATAATAAAACAAATTAAATCTTTCTTGAATAATTAATTCTTAGGGTCTATTCACTGGAGAAAGAGATGGAAACTTATAATAAGTTATCCATTAACATGCTATCCATACAAAAAATTAGAAAACATTGAGGAACCTGATTAGTTATATGAGGATGATTTCCTCTATGTACCTAAAATAACTTTATTTCCTAGTGTTGGTAGTGTATATGAGGAGGTGAAATTGTTTCAACTAAGTGAAAAGATAGGTTTACAATATTTATTATCAACATTGAGAATGGATTATTCTGAAATCAATAGGATTAATGGGACCCATTCAAGTAAATATAAGGAGTTTATAAGTTCCCTGATGAGAAAATAATGATTTTAGACAACCCTATACTTACTTTAGTTATCAAGGACATGGTCATAAGGTCCATATCAACTAAAATTAAATATGTAACTCTATTAGACATAGATAAAAATAGATTAAATCAATGTTTCAATAACCCCAACTCATCATAATCTAAAGTATATAGTCAAAAATTACTTATAAATTCTAAAATTAAATGTTTTTAAGTCTAAGGGTGAATGTCATTCTATTTTAGAGGTCATCAATCCTTGAGGGAAGTTATTTTTATCTATATTTCACCCACAATTCAATTTTATGAATAACATAGATCATTATGAGGTAATAGTTCATGGTCTCTAGTTCACACTAAGGAAGAAATTTAAGAACCTCAATGTAGTTGGTGACTCTAAACTTTTGGTTAATAAAATTAAAAGTCAATATTCTTTTAATGATAATAATTTGACCAAATATAATATTTGAGTGTGGAACTATATACAATATTATGATGCATTAAATAGCTAAATGTCATCATATCATCAACATCTTCAAAACCATAAATGTATTTAAATCACATATCATAAATGAAGATAATAAATAAGAGTTTGAACTAGATGAGGAATGGGTCATCAAATTGAAAACCAAAAATATACTTAAGGGCATGGTATCATTACAATATTTTTTCATTATAGATTACAAAGGTAAGAAATTGAAACTAGCCCCTACCAAAAGTATTTTTCACCAACCCTAAAATCTAGGTAATGTCAATGAGTAAAATAATGTGCTTCTGGGCATGACATGACTTCAAGAGGAAAAACAATACCTTGTTCAAGACTTAAAGGATTTCAAAGATGTTAATGCATGGAGTTACGATAATGTATATATGTTTATCATATGTGTTCTCACACATACCATTCCTCTCAAGCAAGGGTTCAAACCATTCTATCAAAAGCAAAGACTGATTAATCCATTGTTGGAACCATTGATATTCAAATAAATGTAGAAGTTGATCTAAGCGAGGATAGTCTTCCCTATTAGGCCCTCAATGTTGATGGATAATTTGGTGTTGGTTATAATAAAAAATAAAGATATAAGGCTATGTGTTAACTTTTACAACTTTAACAGGGCATCAGAGAAAACAATTACCCATTTATTTCACTAGATGGAGTTCTACAAATAGTGAATGATAACCACATGATATCATTCCTAGATGGGTATTTAGGGTACAAATAGGTAGTGTTAAATCATTAATACCATATCAAAACAACATTTAAAACCAAATTGGGTATTTTCACATACAAGAAGATTTTATTTGGCTTGATCAATATGGGATCCACCTCTCAACATGTAATGCATATTGTATTCAAGTATATTATTAGAAAATGCATGCTCATATACAAGGATTACTTAATTATCTTTCTAAACAATAGGGAATACCATGTAGAGATGCAGAGATCATGGAATCTCTATAAACCTAAGGAAGTGCATTTTTGGTGTGATAGAAGGTTAGGTGTTTGGTCATAACATCTTAGAATGAGACATATGTATAGCTTCTGAAAGAGTGGAAGAAATTTTAATAATTTTCTTGTCTGAAAACATAAATCATCTAAATTCATTCTTTGACATGATAAACTTTGTTAGAAATTTTATTTTAGGATTTGCAGAGATAGTCTAATCATAAAACAACATGTTAAATAACAACATAAAAGTTGAATGGAAATCTAAATAACAAACATATTTTTCCTAAATCAATAATTTAGTTGTAAATACACAAGTGATAATCAGTCCTGACTTTACACAACTCTTGTACATTTAGTAATTCACCTCTGAACACACTAGAGATACTATTTTAAAATAGACTAAATAATTTAGAGATAATATATCTAACTTATTCACGATCTCTCCACTCTGATGTTGATCTAAGGTATTCAATGATTATCAAAAACTATTTTTCCTTGAGCAAAGTAGTTTAGAAGTTTAGGCACTACATTATCGACAACAATGTGTTTATAATTGCATCTGACCCATTGGTAAAAGCTATGTTGATGAAAATGAGTTGAGGGAATGAAGGGGAAATGTAATGACTATTTTATAAGAGTTTAACATGTAGATTCAATGAATAAATATCATGAGAGGTAAATGACATAGTAAATCCATGGTTGAAGTAAACCCACATATAGTTTTCTAGTAATACATAGTGTAAGATATCATAGATGATGATTAGTATTAGGACATGGTCTACTATTTGTTAAACAGTAAGTGTAGAATACACCTAAATTTAACATAAATAATATAGTCATGCCTAAAGGTCAAAAAATTCATGATCAAATAAAACATTCTATACATAATAGATCATGATGGCATATATCTAAGATGCCTCAATAATTAAGAAGTAGTTTTAGTACTAAGTGATTTCTAAGTAAATTATAAAACTAGTCATGGATCATGGAGTGTTATTGATCATAAAATAGTTAATTTAAGGTATTATTTGCCACATGTTTTTAAATATGCACATGCTCACATGTGGAACTCTCATACCTAGTATGTTACAACACGTAGAGAATGTACCCCCACCATGCTATCGTAGTCAGTAATTGAGGTTTAATGGTTCATAAAGTGGGGATTAGGATTCATTGGTTCCATCAATTCTAAATTGTCAATAGGAAACAAAATCATTCTTAAATATATTGATTATTTTACTTATTGGAGAAAATCTTAAGCATTCAATAATTATACAACTGATGTGCTAATCAACATCTTTGAAGAACATATCCTCACTAGGTTTTGGATGCTTATTGTTATAGTTTGTGATAATGATCCTACTTTCTCTTCACTACAATTTATTTAATGGGACTAAGAAAACCAATTAATCCAAAAATTCACTTCCAATTATTAGCCTTAAGGTAATGGGCCAGTAGAGTCAACTAATAAAATGATGCTTGATGTGATTAAGATGTTCCTGGTTAATAACCCTAGGGAGTGTCATAATATTTTTAATTTTGAATTATGGTCAAATAATAGTAATATAATATTAGTTTTAGGAATATAATTGTATCATCTTGTGTATGGCCATGACCCCATCTTTCTAGATAACTTGATAATCTCTATGTTAAAGCTCATGAAAGATTACCTACAAGTTGATGATGAAATATAAGATTACCTACTTAACATGATATAACTTGGGGGAAAATGTGATGCAACTTTATTACATTAAAATAAACACAATGAGGTTAAAAAATTTTTGTTTTAAAAGTGAGAAAAAAATAAATCATTTAGGATCTCTGATCTAGTGCTTGTTTAGGACAAGGCTCATAAGAAAAACGAAAAACACGAAAAGTTTGATTTCATGTGGTTAGGTCCCTAAGAAAAATATGATATGTTGGGTGATAATGCATTCCATCTAAGGTGTCTAATTTATGAGGACATCCCATTGCCTTTCTATATACATTTACTCAAACACTAATTCTAGGCTTTAATTCAACTAGAATATTCCTATAAATACGTTATTTTTCCATTCCCTGCTTTATTTTCATTTCATTTCCTACTTTATTGTTAGTTTAATTTTTTATTCATACTATTACTACATTTATTTGTTGGTATGCCCTTATTTCATGTCTCTTATTTATCTTGTCCTATCTTTTTTCCTAGGGGTTTCTTAAATTTTTCAAAATAATGAAGAATATAATACAAGGACACAGGTAGCTCAAGTGATGTTATGGTGTGTAATTACTTTAAGTAGTTTATAGCATTAGATTATGTTTCTAAATTAGTCTCAAAATTATGGATATCATGTGTGATATAAATTTTTTTGAGTTGGGTTATATTTGGGTAAAACTATTTTGTTAATGAAGACATTATCAAAAAATAGGAACATAGTTCACATACATGGATGAACCTACTATGGTGATGACCTAGGTTAAAAAATCTATAATTATACATTTCACTTGATGCTAGTAGTCTCCAACCTAAATTTGGGATGTTTTAAAATAAAAAATATATAAATCAAGATAAGAAAAGAAAAGAAAAATTAATTTCATGAAAAATGTATTTTGGGTGATTTAGGTAACTCCACCACATGCTTTCCAACATGGTTTGAAATGGAGAAAGGCCTTAAGTTAGATCATAGGCAACTCTGTCTAGGATATAAATACTTATTTCATACTTGAGTAATTTAATGTAGGATTCACTTGCATGATGATTAGATCTATTTAAGCTAGTCCTTGTAGGTTATTTGAGGTAGTAAATTCACTCACTAGTACGAACCTAGTTAGTGAGAATGTATGATTTGGTCTTATGGTTTATATTATCTTCTCATCTCTCAAATTAGTTCATATTTCATGTGTATTATTCATCAAAGGTTATAGATTCATAGACCCATTTATATATTTTTCAAAATACTGAGGATTATTTTCTAGTAGAGTCACCATTTTTTATTGCTTACACAATATACCTTATTTTTTCTAAGACAAAGGGAACCTCCTTTTTTTGCCTCTTTCTTTACTTATGCTTGAACTCATGACTTATTGGTCTCAACATAAAAAACTTTCTTTGTGGTATATATTAATTTGAATGATGAACTAGGACTCAAAACCATCATTTTTAAAAACATTGTATCCATGCAAGTTAATCTTATGTTTTACATAATGTAGAAGTAGAGTTTTGACCTCCTAATTTGCATTTGAATCCTATCTTTCTCATCTCTTTTATATCTCTTATCCCGCTCAATGACATCATTTCAATATCTATGCCCTTTTATTTCCTAAAACCTATCTTATTTTAATGACCAAGTTTGAGTGGTAAAGTTTTAAATATAACAATTGGCATTGAAATAGAGTCTTTATACACATACACTCACTTGGCATTATTATTTACCTATTCTCTCAACATCCTAAAACTACATTAGGAATTCCTTTTTAGTTTCATGCCTATTTGAGAACTAGGAGCTATCCCATCCTCTTAATCATTCTTATGTAGACAAGTTTCATGTTTTAATATTGGAGAGTAAACACATTTTTGACACTCTTATCTCACTTATCAGGTCTCAAAACCAATTTTCTATTGACTTGGTCAGGTTTTTGAGTTTTCCCTAGGGAGTCATTTTCATTTCAATACCATTTAGGAATATGGAACTTACTCCATAATGTTCATCAAGCTCATTGAACCAAGTTTCATGTTTTTACCTTCCTCCTAAACTTCGTACTCATATCATATTTGTAAAAGCATGCTTTGTAGGAAAAAAAACTTGAAAATTTCTCCTGTTTGGTTTGCTAAGCTCAAATTTCCTTTCCCAATTGTATTTTGGATTCTCAGTGGTAAATTTATCTAAGGTTTAATAATTTTAGGTCCATAGACATAGTTAGGATTTGATATCTTGGATAGGTTTTATGGGGTGTTTTTTCCTATGTTTTATTTTTAATTTGAACTTTTGGTCCGAATAGGTCTTGGTGGAGGTGGGTTGGGAATCATAGTTTATTTTGGAGATTTTTGTCAAACTAGGTCGAGAGGGGTAGTTTTAGTAAATTTCAAGGTCAACCCCACATACGTTCCCATGTTTTTAGTTAGGAAAGCTGTGTTTTAGTTAGGGATATATCCTAAATTACGTAGGGGCCATCCTTGACTATTTTAATCAATATTAATTAGGGACCTTAGCCTCAACTAGGTTATCAAGGATCTCATGGATCTTAAATACCTTACATTTAATCTTTTGCCCCTAAATTCCTAAAGATCTATTGATTAGGGTCTCCACTCACCACAACCTTAACAATGTTCTACTTGATCTTTTGAGCCCCTAACTTCTTGACTAGGTCTATGACCTTCAGGCTATTCAAAATGTGATTTCTCACATAAAATAAATAATATAAATCATGAGAAAAGGCCTAATAAGGTCAAGGAATCATTTAAATCTTGACCTTAGTGGTAATTTGGCTTCAAAATTCTAATTAGCGATGGGATTTAAAAATTGAAACAATAAAAATAAATTATAACTTGAGAACACTAAAAATCATGAATAAGTCAACTAGGCCATTTTTGACCTATTGATCATTTTTTCCCATTAACTTGTTCATCTAGAGTCAATTTCTAGAATTATTCACATTGTTATAAATTTGGTTTCAGCCTAGATCCATTGATGGTCTTAAGTTTTCCAAATTCCTCCTAGTTTAAAACATGTTCATTTTTTTCTATGCTTACAAATAATTATATCTTGTTAATTCTAGTTTTTTAAATTCATTTTGGTCTATTTTATAGAGTGAATGGTGAAACTAACTAGAATGCGAAGAGGGAGAGATAGTTGGGGTATTAATGGTAGTAATTGGATGTTTTTGGATGGAAAATATCTCCCATGGAGGAAAACATGGATATATATTTCTTGTATTTTACTCTCAATAGGTTTTATTTTTCTCCTCCCATAGGATGGATTTTTCTCCACCCATAAGTGATTTTGATCTAACCCATTTACATTTTATGCATTTTTTATTTATTTTCTCTCCATTAAATACTCTCATGTCATTATGGTGGTAAACATGTGGTAAAATGATTGTAATTAACTATGATTTGGTTACCAAAGGATGTAATTGTGATTAATACAAGACTTGGGATTATTGTTTTACATTTGCACATGTATAAGATGGTGGTGGTTGTTATTTCTTTGTCTACTCTTCCTAAAAGCTTGCACTAGCTCTAAATTTGATTATGCACATGTTGATTAAATTATGGAATACTTTGTGGAGTTTATATGATCATGATATAAAATTTACTAAAATTATTACAAGGTTTTCTTTCCCCTTTTATCCACTTTATCATTTTTCAATCAGTTGCTAGTTTGGGTTTTGATAAGCATATATGCTTTAGTGAATATCAACCTTGTTTCTATATTTATCCATTATCATTTTAGTATTGTTTAATAGCTTAATCAATGAAATTAATGTAACATTAGATGTAAACAATACTAAAAAAATACCTATAATCTATTGATTTGAATTTAGACAACACTCAAAATGAAAGTTCTTTATCTATTTTCAACACCAACATGAAGTCAAATCCAAAAAATGAAATAGAAAACACAAATTATTATTTTAAATTGTTCAATTACCAAAAACTCACTAAAATACATGTTTTAAGTTTGAATTAGTCAAAGAAAAAATGGTCCATTCCAATAAAATGGTCACAATGAACCATTAAGTGAATATGAGTATGCCTAGACCTTATAGATATAAACCTTAGGGAGATTCTCACAAATCTACTTTCAATATTGGAAATTATAAATTTAAATGAATTTTGTTCATACATACAAGTGTGTTTATGCATGCAACATTCTTTTTTGTAGAAGAGACCCATCCGTGGGTCAACAGAAGATGTAGTGATGTGTAGTACTAGGGAAATAACTGCTCCACTCTAAACCATCAAATAAAAGTATTTATAATCCATTTATCTCTTCTTTTGGATAATCATTTTTCAAATATATCCTATCCCATAGTTATTTATCTCCTTAAATAACTCCACACTACTGAAACTCTAAAAGGTTTTCATATTTTTTAAATATTTCCTAGTGTTTCCCTCTTCAACATTTTGATGAGTTAGATTTTAACCTCTTGATATTTATTACCATCATTCCATTCTTTGTCTATCAAGTACATGTTAAAGGTTTATTTCACACCCCATGGATCCTATTCAATAACCACCATGATGTATTAATTTCAATCCCATCAACACTTCTACCCTCTAGAACTATACAACCTACTAACCCTTTCAAAAGTGAACCTCAAGATTATAAAGTCTACCAAAGTGAGGTAAAAATATATGATGTTTTAAAAAAATTTGTTATTGGAAAATAACATCCCTAAAATTATAGATTTGTATACCGGGCATGTCAAGTTGGAGGAATTTATAAAAATATTGAATGTATAAAATATGAGTAGGTCCACTATTTTTTTAAGTTGAGTGTATCCTTCCACATGTAGTTAAATTCACATCATCCATTGAATGTTTAGACATGATATTTGCCTTTGACATACATTATGACCATAAGGATAAGGAGATATAATCAAGCATCGTATCACTAATTTTTAATATAGATTAGACATCAATGGGAATGATAATGAGGATCTTTGTGCATGATACCTATGCGAGATTAAAAACCATTTATGGAGAAATGCATTGGGGTAAAAATATAGATAAGTATTTTATAACGATCAATGACTCCTAGTTGAATAATAAGAGCAATAATATATCAAAGGTACCAAATAACTTATTTCAGTGATATTTTAATGAGTATCTTTCATAAATAATCACTTTCTTAAATAATTTAGTCATAAATGAAAATAACTAGAACTTATATCCATGGATGTTCATGTTGATGAATATCATTTTTAATGGAAGACAATTAATATACTAGGGTGATATGATTAGTGATTCTTAACTAATAAATGTAGAATCTATGAATCAATTCTTCATGACTTCATACTTGGTGTATTAATTGGCTTCAAAAAGAACTTATCCTAAACTCCCTTTTCATGGAAATATTTCTCCCATAATTCAAATATATAAATTCCTCACTCAATTCATTCTATATCAAAACAAAAAATAGTTTAGAAGAGTTAACTATGCTTTCATAATGAATATAGTGTAAATCTCTTGATGAAGAAAAGGGAACAAGAATCTCCAATAAAGTAGCTACCTTGAAAAATTATTATGGAAGTTACTTAATTTAATAATATAAGTTCACCTATATTAAGGACAAAGTATTTAAGGGATATCCATTATGGATATGAAGGTTAGCCAAATATAAGACCACACTAATAGATTTTTGAGGGAAACTAGAAGCATTGACAAATACTGCAAAGATACACGTGTTAAGAGTTTGATTCTCAATCTCTTTTGTACATTTTTAATTTAAAACTATAGTAAATGATTAATACATTAAATTGGATATCTCTCAACTCACTGTTCATTCAAATTCTTCCTATAGATATTATGTTGATTGAAATAGATTTGTGAAAAATAATCACCACATTTATGCTTAATTCTATCATGTTTCTCATATAGTAGACTAATTGACAAATTTCTTTGATGAGTATGAAGTAATCATATGAGACTAGATCATAATTACTATTTCTCATATAAAATAATTCATAGATGATTGGGTCCTAGATGCAATTGCAAATGTCATGATAAATCTTATTGACATTGGGTATGTTACTGAATTTACTTCTTATTTTCTAACCATCAATTATTCAGTAAGAGAACTTATAGATAAATAGGGATGAAAAAAACTATCATATTTAAAAATAACAAATGGTTAAATAATAAAGTGGCATAGTTTATGGAATCATTTGTATTTAAGAGATCAAAAAATCAACCCCCATCTAAAGGAAATCCTTAAAAACACTATAAATAAGAGCAATACTAGTTTGACAATTCAATCATCTATTGCTTCAAACTTCGATGATAGTGATGAAAAAGATCTTTAGTAGATGAAATTACTTGGTAAAACTTTTGAAGAAATTCCTATTATGAAAATCAAATTAAAGGAAAACATGTTTTTTATGTTACATTCTTAGTTCTCTTGTTGATTTAACTCCTATAATTAGTTGACTGAACTCATACAAGCTTAAAATACTATGTTTTAAGTTTCATAAAGGTGGATATCATGTTGAAAGCATGTGGTAATAAAAAAGGAATGACACTACTAAGATGGTGAATAAATATAGAAATTTTAATGTCACCTAGAGTAAATAAGTCAAACTTTATGCTACTATTGTAGGTCCTTTAACATAAACCATTACCCATGAAAAACACTTCCTATATAATTTTATATGTCTGTCTTTCCATTTTTATTGGCCCTATATTTAAAGAAAGTTGTTTTTTCATTATGTAAATTTTAAAATAGTGAAAATATAATAGGAAAAATGTGTGAATATAAGTCAAATGGAATTTAAAACATCATCCCACTCCATCCTATCTTTATAAATCTAAGAGAAATGGTAATTGTAAAATAGATTTTTGATTTCCATGAGTTGAGTCTTAAAGGAAGGAAAAATAAATTTTGTGTTCAATCTTCGTCCAAGAAATTATGGAAATTTAGAACCCTATGTCTTACTTTGCTTTATGGATATGTGTTTTTATTGTGTTAGTACATATTTAATTGTTCCATCTGATAATTGCGTATGATTTCAGCTAAGGATGTTATTTCCATTAAACACTTTCTTGTCATGAAGTTGAATGTAATCTATGTTTTCTTATTCCTGTGTGAATGTTCATATTCCCTTTTTATAGTTTTATTTCCATTTGAATTTTGAAAAAAAAAAACCCTTCATTCAACTTTTAAATAATATAAATATGCTTACCTTAGTTTTTATTATTTTTAGTAAAGGGAATCTCTCCTCCTAATAGAGGAAATAATTTTAGTCTCCTTCACTGTCGTGAAATTTTTATTTTTCAAGAGTATCCAAAAAATTTCCAATAATTTTTAGCAACCACCATAGGGTGCATTATGTACTTCTCATCCAACTGATAGTTACTAGTTGTAGTCACTCATATGACTATCACTTTAACTCTCCACCTAAATCTAAACTAACCTCAAGTTTTACAAGTGGATATCTCTTCTGATCTCTAATAGTTCACCTTAGATAATCTAAGTGATTAATTCCCATTTCCATAGAATTATAAGTGTTTTAGAAAAGAAATATTGACATGATTACTTTTAAATATAATTTTTACACTTGTGATGAAAATATTATTGATCATAGTAATACATTGAGTTCCATACAATATCTTGGCATCTCAATTGATATTAGGTATGAAAATTCTAGTAAACAAAAACACATCCTCAACCCATTATTTGATTTACAAGAATAATCTAGTTTTAGACACTCTCTTGATGGGATAAATAAGATACAACACATAAGTAGAACATTGATAATAATAAACAAAATAGTTCCAAGAGAATTAATTTTCTAGGACATGGTGGCTATTATATTATGGGGTCCTTTTATTAGTTCAATTGATTTAGGTTCTCAAATTCATGAACTACCAAAATGTTCAAAGAATAATTTATGATTGTTTACCAATGCTAGTAACCAACATTCTAATGAAGACATAAAGGCTTTATTATCCACCTATGGTATTCTTAGTTTGAACATGATTTTTTAGTATAATTATTCTTAGAAAATTTGACAAAGGAGATATAAAATGGTTTCATCATTTAAATTTTTCTTACATTCCAGATTGGAAAACACTGAAAACTAAATTGAGAATTAGATATTGAAAAATTTGTCCCATATAAATAATCCTATCAACCCATGAGAGAGTTCGTTGCTACATTTGGTAACATAGTGCATAAAATCCAAGCATTTATCATGCCCATGGTAGAAAATTAGAAGTCTTTTTTTTTAAATACACAAATTCCTAATGGAAGATTATTATTTTAGAGGAATCATATGACACATTTGGAAGCTATACAAAACCAAGTCATGGAAATCAAATATTATATGATCATATTTGTAAAGCTTTAAAATAACTTATCAAGATTAAAAAATAAAATTCAATATACCCTTTGGCTTATAAGATGGAAAATAACCTCTTGGATTAAAAAAATAGACTCTTCAGTCTAAAAAATACTCCTTATAAAGATGCACCTAGGAAACCATTTGTTCTATTTAATGAAATTATATATCCTAGAGTATCTACTCCATGTCCTAAAATATCTACTGAAGCATCCCCCATAACTATTAACTATACAATCGTCTTTCATGCCACTGATGATCATTATGTTTTTAACTACTCAAAAATAGCCAAACTACTACAACTATATATGATTGAATTACCACTTGAGGATGGTGTTTTGGGAACTATTGATCCTAAAATTTTGAAATTTGATGGCAACTCTAATATAAGTTATTTAAAGTAATAACTATAAGGTGATGAATATGATGAAAGCATGGAGATTATGAATAATAATTAATATGCAGTATTCACTTGATCTTATAAAGAGAATATGGAGGATTTTGAAAAAATTAAGGAGTCTGATAAATAAAAAGATAAATAAATCATTAAGGTTATCTCTAATAGTGTCATTTTGACCAAATTTATTGAAGGATAGATAAATAAATAGGTTTGGAAGTTCTAACTCTCCAAATGTTTCCATCATGTTAGGAATAAAAAACACTTTTAAACTAGATTTACTATTATCATAAACCAGATCTAAAGCTATGCAACAACATCCATCATGAAAACATTCCTTAATTCACCATTATTATGAAAGCATAAATGAAAGAACAAGATAATAAAACAAATCACACATATCTAACGTGGTTCACCCAATGTGGGCTACACACCAATGAAAGTTCTCAAATAAAAATAGTAATCTAAATACCAAGACTACAATTAACTCTCATAGAGATATAAAAGTATCCTATATAAAATGATGCACAAATAACTATACTTTTGCCTACACCTGCACAATGCTATATCTCAAAAGTTACCAAACCACACCCTATAATGAACACTTACACTTTGCAAAGCACCTACACTTTGACTCTGATCCTCAAAGCCACACCCTAAAAATAAACCCTCAACCTCTAAAGGCCACACCACACCTAATATATATAGAATATAAAGTAAAATACATAAAAGGAGGAAAAAATGCATAATAATTATCCAAAATAAGCATCATCCACTCAAGGCAACTCACTTCCACCTCATCAAGATCATTGAAAAGCTCTCAGATGAAGGAACATGCCATACTAAGGGTCTCCACCTTTAAAGGACACATTTTAAAATACCATGTGATCACAACCATCTCCTTGTAAAAAGAATGGTGTTAAATTTTCCAAGAAATATCTAGCTCCCTCAAAATAAGGAAGTCACATGGAAAATAGATAGTGAATAACCAACTCATAAAACATGGAAACATAAAAATTTAAAATATACTAGGAATAAGCCCCTCACATTTGGATCAAGGTTCCAAAAATGGTTGAGTAGGGAAAACTACACTCCCCACATCCTTGGAGCTCTCTACACCCCAAAAATAATTCCCTATGGTCATGTGATATCCCTAAAGGGATCCACTAATATCCCACTTAGAAACCATTTCTCCTAAATAGAATCTATCACTGCTCCATGACCACTAAGGCCAACCAAATCTAAACATAGTCTCAACTTGTCCAATGTGACCACCCTAGCCATCATATCCACAATATTTTGGCTAGTATGAATCTTCTCTACCTTCACCAAGTTCTCCTCCAAATCTATCCTGATGAATTGATAATGTAACTAAATGTGTTTCATCCTTGAGTGGAGAGTAGAGTTCTTTGCCAAATGAATAACACTCTAACTATCATTGTATAGTCTCCCAACTTCTTGCTTATGACCTAACTCTGTAAATAACTCTTGTAACCAAATCACCTCCTTTCTAGCCTCCATGGTAGTAACATACTCTACCTTTATGGTTAACAAAGCCACAACCTTCTATATCTTATAAATATAACTAACTATTGTATCTCCATAGTAAATATATATCACATCTTACTTCTGCTACTATCAATATATCATACCATATCTAAGTCCACATAACCAATAAAGTGGTATCTAATCCACCATAACATAATACAAAATCAATAATTCCTCTAAAATATTGAATAATATATTTCAATTCCTACCAATGCTCATAATCTAGATCACTCATATACCCTCTCACAACTCCCACTACTTGGGAAATATCTAGCCTAGTACCAACCATGGGACACATCAAGATGCCAACTACAGATGTGTTAGATAACTTGGACATCCTACGATTTTTTACTTTCATCTTAAGATATTACTCCTTTGATAATCTAAAGTGGCCTACCAAAAGATTACCAACAGATTTAACATCTAACATGCTAAGCCTTACCAAGACTTTCTTCACACACTCTAATTGGGATAAAACCACCATCCTCACTTTCCTATAATGATAAATCCTCATACCAAGGATTTGCTTTGAAGCATCCAAATCCTTCATAGAAAAGGAGTCACTAAGCTATTTCTTGAGCATATGAATATGATGTATGTTCTTTTCAATAACTAACATGTCATCGACATATAAAAATTAAATAATAAAGTAACCATCATCAAAATGTTTTATGTACACATAATGGTTAGAATGACACCTTTGATATTATTTTTCCAATGTAAAATAATCAAATTTGTTTTATTATTGCCATGGAGCCTGTTTCAGGCCATACAAGCTCTTATTTAGTTTGCACACATAGTTGTCCTTCCCTTTGACCTCACATCCCTATGACTGCTTCATATATAACTCTTCATCCAAATCACCATGAAGAAAAGAAGTTTTCACATTTAACTATTCTAAGTGGAAATCCTCAACTATAACTAAACCAACAACAATCCTAAAAGAAGTCATTATTACAATAAGAGAGAAAATCTCATCAAAATCAATATCTAATTTTTGTGTAAACACCCTAACCACCTTATTGGCCTTATCCCTTTTTCTTCCTTCATCCTCTTCTTTGATCCTAAAGATCCACTTGTTTGGAAATACACTCTTGTGCTTGGGTATCCTAAGTAAATCACATATTTGATTCTCCATGAGAGATCTATGCTCTTCATCTATAGCTTTTTCTCATTTCAACCTACCCTCTACCTTAATTTCTTCCTCATAACACTTTGGTTCTCCATTATCAGTGAGTAATAAATAATTCAAAGAAGGAGAAAAATGTTCAGGTGTTCCTCTTACCCTCGAAGACATTCTTACCATAGCATTTTGGGGTCCTTGTGTATAAGGTTCCTAAATTGAAACTTTATATACTTTTCAATCCAAAATGTCATCTAATACTATGTACTCATTTTTTTCTTGATCTTGTTCCTATATTTGATCCTTGTGCATGACTTTTTCATTGAAGAATACATCTCTAGACCAAAATATTTTCCTTTATTTAATGTTCTTTAACAGAAATCAAAGTCATCCTCACCATAATAAACAAATGTATGTTTCTCTTATTTAACCTCTAAATTGGTCTCATCCTCTTTCTTAATGAGAGCAAAAGCCTCACATCAAAAGACTCTAGGAAAAGAATAATCAAAATTCTTACCAAACCAAGCTTGTTTAGGAATGCCTCCATATAAAGTCATAAAAGGTCCTATGTTAATCATATATACTATCATGCTAAGTAATACTACTCAAAATCATGAAGGCAACACTACATATAATCTAATGCTCTTAGCATGTTCCATTATTATTTTATTAATCTTTTTAGATACCCCATTTTATTGTGAAGTTCCTGGAACTATCCTTTAACTATGAATTCTGTTGTTAGAATAATAATCAAAGAAAACATTACTACAATACTAACCTCCATTATCTGATCTAAGAGATTTCAACTTCAGACCCATTTCATTGTTAACCAAGGCTTTCCACTTTTAAAAGTGTCAAATACATTAGATTTCATTTTAATGCAATAAACCCAAACTTTCCTAGTTGCATCATGAATAAAAATAACATAATAATTGGATCCACCAATGGAAGATACCTAAGCTAGTTCCCATATATCTAAGTATACCATATCTAACTTGTGATCTTTCTTTGTGGGTATAACCTTTAGGAACTTAACTCCGTTCTATTTCCCATACACACAATTCTCATAGAAGTCTAGATCTAGATATTTTAATCTAGGCAACTTAAATTTTATGATCTCCATGCCCTTATGGTTCATATGATCAAGCCTATAGTACCACATAGTTGCATTTCTAGCTATAGTAACTAAATCAATAGAATCAACACTACTAGTCAAATATAAAGTACCAAATTTCTTACCTCTCAAAATCACAAGAGCACCTTTCATACTTTTCCAAGAATTTATAGTAAACAATATTTTATATCCTTCACTACCTAATTGCCCCACTAAAACCAAATTCTGTCTCAACATAAGCACATGTCTAACATCCTTAAGAGTCTATGTGTTCCCATTCCTCATCTTAACCTAAACACAACCTTTACATACTATCTCACATGGTTTATCATCACCAAGATGTACATGTTCTAAATTTTCTTGAACATAATTAGTAAAATAATGCCTATGTGGGGTGACATGAAAAGAAGCCCCTAGATCTAATACCCAAGACTTAGAAAAACCATCCATAGAAAGAATTATGGCATCCTAAAATGATTTACCTGATGTCACATTTACCTCATTCATTTCATCTTTGTTGGCATTCTTATCTCAAAGTGACCAACAATCCTTCTTTGAGTGTCCACTCTTCCTAAAATGCCAGCATATCATCTAAGATCTAGATCTAGACTTTGATCTACCTTTGACTTTCCATGATTGTCTTTGATCTTGTCCTTTTTCCTCACCCTAGTATCAATGGATAAAGCATTACCTTAAGATTATTCACTTGTGATTTTCTTTCTCACCTCCTCGCTAAGGAACATACCTAAAACATCCTCAAAATTCAAGCTTCCCTTGGTAGATATTGCATTACTCACAACCATAACCAAATTATCCCAAATATAAGGAAAAGAACATAATATTATAAATGATCTAACTTCATCATAAAACTTAATTCCAAATAAAGTTAGCATACTTTCAACCATATTAAAAACATTTAGTTGATTAGCTATTGAACCATTTTAAGACATTTTCATGTTAAATGATATTTTCATAAGAATTTATTTATTAGAAGCTGAGGGTTTCTCATACAACTTTCCCAATTTATCCATGAGATCTTTTATGGTTTTCTCATTAGAAATATTAAATGTAATAGAAGATGCAAGGAATAACCAAATGGTTCCCAATGACTTCCTATCAAGTAATAATCAATCTGCATCACTCATACTTATAGGTTACTCTCCTTTCCCCTCAAAGGGGAGATCAAGCTCCTTTTGATATTGTATATGTATTTGCCACAAACCAAAATACTTACCATCAAACTTCTCCACTCTAAAAGAGATCTCTTCTCCCATATCTCCCACTCAAGCTAATAGCCTTCCTTTGATTTACCACATTAGAAAAACACATAGCTAATGGCTCTGATACTAGTTCTTAGGAATAAAACACTTTTAATTATTATCAAAAAAATATATCTAAAGCTATGCAATAAAATGCATCATGGAAACATTCCATAATTCACCATTATTATGAAATCATAAATGAGAGAACAAGATAATAGCACGAATGACATAGATGTAATGTGGTTCACCCAATGTGGGATACATCCACCAATGAAAGCTTTGAATTAAAAATAGTAATCTAAATACAAAGACTACAATGAAATGTCACAAAGATATAAAAAACTCCTATAAAAAATACTTCACAAATAGTTACACTTTCACCTACACTTACATAACGTTGTATTTCACAGGCTGCTAAACCACACCCTATAATGAACACCTATACTTTGTAAAACCCCTACACTTTGACTTTGATTCTCAAAGCCACACCCTATAAATAAAACATTAATCTCTAAAGGCCACACCACAACCAATATATATAGATAATGAATGAAAATCCATGAAAAGAGGAGCAAATGCATCATGCTTATCCAAGATAATCATCACCTACTCAAGGCAACTCAATTCCACCTCATCAATCTCATCCAAAAGCTCCCCCATGAAGGAACATGCCATATTAAGTGTCTCCACATTTCAAGGACACATTTTCCAATAACATGTAATCACAACCATCTCCTTGTAACAATGAAGGCATTACATAACTAGCTCCTTCAAAACAAGGAAGTCACATGGAAAATAGACAACTAATAACTAACTTCGTAAAATATGGAAACATATAAGTTAAAGATATACTATGAATATTCCCCTCACATGTGGAGCAAGGTTTCAAAAAATGTGGAGTAGGGAAAACTATGCTTCCCACATCCTTGGTACTCTCTAGGCCCCAAAAATAATTTGTTACGGTCATGTGATAACCCCAAAGGGATCCACACTCAACACATCAGTTAATAACCTTAAAATTGCTCTTTTGACATAATTGATCATATGAAGAAGCCTAATGTTTAAATTTATAAAAATTAAATACGAAGGGAAAATCCTAAGCAATTAGAAAGATTAATCAAATTCATCAACGGAGGAAGTTATAACATGTATATTCAAGGATCAAAAATAAGAATGATTGATTTTTATTTTAAAAATAACATAATCATTTCTTCTCAGAGTAATTAAATGCTTAAATCTCTTTCTATGTGTCTTTGTTTGTTGATGGCTTTAGGTTAAACAATTTCATAGTTGATTCATGAGCCTCAAACAATGTTATGCCAACCCAAGTTGTATACCTTGGGATTGAATTGAAATAAAACATTTGGTGATTTTTTTAACATGAAGGTAAACATATTTATTTTTATTTATTAAATATAGAATGCACATGTTGCCACCTCTCCTCCAAAGAGAATTAATATTACGATCGTAGTGGAAAATATTCCTCCTAGTTATGGAATGCTTTTGAGTTTACCTTTTTATAAATATAATGGAGGTGAATCAAATTAGATTGGACGTAGTCTATGATCTCAAGAAATGCATTTAATAATAAATTATCCAAAACCAAAAGTAAATAATTTGGTGCAAAAATCAAATGATCCTTAGGTAGACATTTTGTATGATGAAATATGCCCTGAAACCTATATGATGTTGACCTAAATATATCTTTAACTTATTGATATTAGGGTAGGTGATCTTAATGGCATCTACACCTTTCAATTTAATAGAATTTGATTAGCTATATGGTTAGTCATTGACATGTTTTTGGTTTATCTAGGAATGAATTATTTCCATTTTCCTATAATATCTACTTTGGATGAACAAATAATCCTATTGAATATAACGCATTACTCCTAGAATATAAGGTGGTAGAAGAAATAGGCATCTAGAATCTTAGATCTAGAGAGGATAAAGAACTAATTGATAAAAATATATGAATCCAATATCAGATAAAGAATGAAAGACTGGAACGTTATAGCAAAATGGTTTGGGATTGCATCAAATATTTCACCATTTATGTTTTCCCAAGAGAATAAAAATTTAAAGGTGATACCCTCACTGCCTCATTAAGAAACTAGTAAGGTTTGATATATCATTGAGATAAGATATCGTCACAGTATTCTTGATAATTATAAACATTGGCAAGTGTTAAATTACGATGATGAAATTATCTCTTTCTTGTAACAATAAAATAAATTCATAAATATGTATCTTAAAGGAATTTTAGGAGCCTATAGAGAGTTTTTTATTCTAGAATCAAAGGATGCTAAAATTTTAGAATCATCTGATAAAGATTTTGATAAACTGGATGATAAAAGCATCCTACTAAAAGGAAATAGGATCCCAGAAGGTATGGTCTCTCTTGAAAAAATGTTTGACAAAAAATGATAGGTATACAAAGTAGAAGATCCAAGAAGTTCCTCAGGTATCACCCAATAATGAGAAAGTAAACATCAGTGCAAAAGAAGAAAAAATATATATCAATATTTGAAAATTTTATTCAAGGAAGAACATAAAAGTTTCACAGTAATTTTAAAACTATATATGGATGTATTTTCTAGGTGCTATACTAATCTTATGTATTTCAAACCCAAAAGTATATGGCATAGTATTCCTATGAAATTTGATATACATAAATTTAGGTAGAAGTTATGATACTAAAATCTTAAAATTATATGTACTATATAAAAAGATATTAATATGATGTCAGATACCATAACAATATATTTTTTAAATCATTCACCTTTTTTATCTAACATAATTATTATCAAAAATAAGAATGGGAAGTCAAAAATTATGTGGTTTTCTATAATCTCAAGAAGGCCTCACCTAGATATAATTACCCTTTGTTATTCATGGATTAAATCCTATAAGTAATCATAGGATCTAAAATCACGTCTATGATGGATGGATTTTTAGAATATGATTATGTTGAAGTGACTCTATAATATTAATACAAAATAGCATTCAAAACCCCATGGGGAATGTTTTCTTACAAGAGGATGACCTTTGTACTCATTAATGCAGGGTTGACATTTCAAGTATAAATGGACTTGGCCTTAAAAGCATAAAAAATAAGATCATAGTGATATATCTAGATGATTTCATCATTTAAAAAAATAGAAGATATCACTTAAAACACTTGAATATGGTCTTTTAAATATTCCAAATTCATAGGATATATTTAAATATAATTTTTAAAATCTACAATAACTAAGGCCAAACACTTAGCTCATGTAGCTTCTAAAGAAAGTACTAATATTGATCTGAAAATAGTAAAGGAAACTCAATAGTTATTTTTACCTACGAATAATCTTATCAATCATATATTCTTTCAAAAACTCAAATTTCTCAGAAGATTTACTTTTGACCTTTCTAAACTCACTAAGCATATTATGCAAATGATGAGTACAAATAAATATTTCAAGTTAAATTATGATGGAAAAAGGTCTTTAAAAGACATTAAATCAAAAACATTTGAATCACTAGACTTGAAATATCCAAATTTTCAAAAATACTTCATGGTATATTATTATTTTTACAACTATACATTGTTTACTATATTACTCCAAAAAAATTAAGAAGGGATTCAATTCACTTATTGATTTCGTGAGTTGTGGGATGAAATATCATGAATTTAAGTACTCACTTGTTATAAATCATGCATATGTATTTGTCAAAGTAGTGAAGCACTTTAGGTTATACATCATTAACTAGAAAACTATCATAATGGTCCTAGATTCAATAATCAAATCAATTCTTACCTAGGAGGATCATGCTTTGAAAAAAAGTTGTTGGATCACTAAGATTGAAATATACAATTTGGAAATTAATCCTACCAATTTTGTAAGAGGACAAGGCCTTTGTAAACTGATTTATGAAGGTGCTATTTCACAAATATAAGTATTATCATTAGTAGTTCTTACTGAATCTCATGAAGAATGGTAGGTATGGTGACATTACATAATTCCTCTTATACACATAATTCCCATCTTGTCTTAACCCCAAAATAAATTGAAATTTTAATGTAAAGGTATTAAGATATCTAATTTGGGACAATAATTTGTTGAATAAATTCTTAGACAACACAATCTTGAGGTGTGTAAACAAAGAAAAATATAAGATAAATTTAAAGGCATTTTGTGACAAACCCTTAGGAGGAAACTTTAGTTTTTAGTCACAACATTACAAATTTTTCAATCCCACTATTATTGGCTAAATGTTTTTAAGGATGCATGTGAATGGGTTTCTATATAATAATATTTTGAATAATTTTTGGCCAAACTAAGCTTACAACATTAACTCTTGGGCATTTGCTCATCAAAGAACCATTTAAAAAACATGTATTAAACTTCATCAAGACTATAAACCCACATTCTAGTGTAGAACGTAATCATTTCCTAACAATAAATTAATATTTAAATAAGTGGGTAAAAGTTATTCTAGTAAGGACTACTAATTTTGAAGTCAATCTTAATTTCATAAAGGAGAACACATTAGTCAGGTTTAGAATTCCTTTAAAAACCATCATGAATAATGGTTTAAACTTATGATTAGCTGAGTTGATTGGTTTATGTCATGGATATGGAATTATAGTGCCACATAGGAAGAATCAAACAATAAAAACATCACTACCATCATCCACAAGTTGGTTCAATAGAATAAAATAAATTGATACAAAAAGTGAATGATTCCTTTTTAGTTGATTGAATAAAACCCAATAGAGTAATCATTATATCTCCTTTACATATTATTTATGTTATATATGTAATTATTCCTCTCTCTTTTAAATTCCAATAATTGGAGTTAGAGCAATGTATATAAGATGATCAATAAAAATATGCATAAGAAAAAAATATCATGTACATTGAAAAAATAGAAGAATAAAATGTCACAATAATTGAAAAGATTGTAACACATCAGGAAAACATCAAAGAATTATTTTACTAAAAAGCACCAAAATGAGATTTTAATGTTGGACATTTGGATCTACTTCAGGATAAAAGAAGAGAACTAAGATTAATTCATATGAAGTTTAAATACATATAGATGTGGACATTAGAGATTCAATTTTTTATGTGGTGAAAATACTTGGTAGTTAACAAACAAAGATGGTGCTCACATAATACTTCCATAACGCAAATAATATATGAGCCACTTTTAAGAGTGAAGGTAAGATATAATCTACCATCCCATGTAGGTAATTTTAGTTTAGTTGTGTGTTTCCTTTATATGGTTTTAGTTTCTTCTATTTCCTTCCTCTTTCCTAGTAGAGTCCATCACCCAATTCATAACACACTATCATGCAAAACCATATTATTCTATAAGTTTGTACTATTTCTTCTTAGAAATCCCACATTCCCAACCTAAGCCATCTATTTTTCCTCAACATTATCAAAGGTCAATCTTGCTGAAAATGAATAACAAAACATGTGGAGAGTCCAAAAGTGAGAATATGAAAAATTTAGAAAAGTTTTTATATTAAAGTGTGTAAGGTGTGTTTTCATATCCCAGGCATCATGAAAGATAGGAATTTCACAACCTTAGACTACACATGACATGAAAATTCACCACCCACATGATGTATCTTCATGCACGTGAATCTTACATGTCCTAGTGGGTGTCATCCCCATATCGCATGACACAGATCCTAAACATACATATAAATGGGGTAAACATGAGCCCCATATATCTTGACACACATCCCATACATCCCTATATATTTTTTAGATTTAAGATCATGTTTTCATGCATAAATATGTATATATGCATCCAATGCACCTATTTGCATACACCACTAGTCTAGATGTCCATGTCAGATGTGATTATGTGTCATGTTAATAAATCATATAATATACACCAAACCACTAAATAAAAATACTTATAATACATTAAAGGCTTATGTTGGATCATTATTATGTCCAATGATCCTACCTCGGAGTGATTTATCTCCTTTGATGATGTCACACTATCAAAACTCTATTATATTTTCATATTATTTTAATGTTTCCATATTCAAAATTTTAATGAGTTATATTTTACCCTCTTAACATTGATTCCCATCAATATATTTTCATCCTGTTAGCTAAATTTTCTAGGGTTATATTTACAATACACATATCTTATCTCATGACCATTGTGGCATAAACATTTCAACCCCATCAACATTTCCTCCCTTGGGACCCACTCAACCTACTAACCCTTGTTGAAATGACTCTCAATATTTTTAATTATCACAAGATAGATTTAAAATACATTGGATTTAAACCATTGTCATTATTGGACAACAACATCCCCAAATATATAAATTCGTTGATTGGGCACATGGACCTAGAGGAATTTCATAAAATATTGAATTTAGAAAACTTGATTTAATTCATTTTTCACTTGGTCGAGAATTACCTTCCATAAGTAGACATAATTTTAACATCCATTCAATATAAAGACATGGTCTTTGCCTATGTGAGATATTTTGACCCACAAACTAGGAAGATAAAATCAATTAGTCAATCACTAATTGTAAAAATAGATGGGATATCAATCGGAATTAAAATGAGCTTAATTTTTCATGATAATTATGCCAAAATGGGAATCATTAATGGAAAAAATTACACCAAAATAAATTTTTTGATAAGTATTTGATAGTAATCAATGACTCCTAGCTGAAACATAAGAGGATTATGATCTCTAAAGTACAAATAACTTATTGATATCAAATATCAATTATGATCTTTTAAACATGATCACTCTACTAAATTGCATTATCGACAATGAAAATACCAAAAGTCCTTACCCTAGATGTTAATGCTCATGAATATAATTTATAATGGAAGATAATTCATATACTGGGGTTAGATGATCTACTATTCTATTAATCATCATCTAATAAATGTAAAACCTACAAAGTATTTTTTCATGACTTTGTACATCACTAACTTAGAAAATAATTTATCTTACCCTTTCCCAGTAGAGAAATATTACTCTAATAATTTAATTATACGAATGAGTCCCTATGTTGTCTCTAGAAGAAATAAAATTTAATTAAGAAAAGTGAATGGTGATTTCAAAATGAGGATAGATCAAACTTTTGATGAAGATTAGGGAAGAAGAATCTTTGATGAAACAATTACTTTGATCAAACGTTATGGTGGTTAATTAATTCAACTCTAAAAGTTCAACTATATCATGGTCAAAACATTTAATGGATATACCCTATGGATACCAAGGTGAGTCAAGATTATGATAACATTGATAAATTTATGTAGGAAACTTACAAAATGTCACAAATGTTGTAATGAAAAACATGTGCTAGGATTTTCATTCCTGATAGTTTTGTAACATTTTTCATGTAAACTTGTAGTCCATGATAAGGACATTAAGTATTATGTTTTAAAATTATCCATTAACTTATATCCATGGATATTTTATTTTTTTACTAATATTTTAAATAAAAATAATCTCAGCATTGGTTCTTCATATGACCATGTACCTCACATAAAGGACTACTGTACATATTGTGATGATGAATATGAAGTAATTAAACCAGAATATAACATAATGACTATTGATGATGTAAAATCATTTGAAAATGAATGGGTACCAAATCTCATGGTGGATGAAATGACATATATAAATAAACTTTGGTATGTAAATAAAATTACTGATCTTTTTCAAACTATCAATTAGTAGGTAAGATAACTTGCAGATATATAGAGATGAAACAAGATTGTATTGGTAAGAACTAAAAAAACCCAATAATAAAGTGGTATAAACTAATAGATAATGTTTTTATAATAGATAAAGGACATTGACCCATCCAAAGTAAACCCTTATAATTACTCCAAAGAAGATTAATACTGGTTTGACAATTTAGTCATCTAGTTCTTCAAGATCTAATGATGGTGATGACAAAGTTCTTGAACAAATGAAATAACCTAGTAAAAATTCATAAGTGAGCCTTATTGTGGAAAATAAATTGAAGGAAAATAGTTATATTATAATTTAGCATTATTTATCTCTTCATGATCCCTAGCTTCTCTTTCCCAACTCAACCCAACATAACCTTTCCTTAGCCCCAGAGCTCACTCAAAAGGTGCCCTTTAAAGGAGTTGAGCTAGTCACTCCTTCATCCCCTTCATTTTATACTACCATTCCTTTACTTCCAAATTTTTCTCCTCTAAATTAACCTATAATTAATCATAATATATATCACATTACTACCTTTGGTCATATGTTAATCCAATGGATACAACCCATGATGAATAAGAGAAGGATGATAGTAGACTAAGACATTCCAAATTTTGATGTAATTAATGATATTATTAAGTAACTTCTCTAAATAAGGCTTAAACAACTTATATGTTGGTTTTAGATCATTATAGATCATAATTTGTATAAATTTATAAGCCCAATGTAGAAAATAATGTTGAATAAATGACATCAAGTGACTACACTCTCAAAAGGATATCACTTGGGGATATAACTAGATAAAATTATGTTCAAAAATGTTGAGACTATTGAGATAATGATTAAGAGGTAAAATTAGGATTATATCACATAATATCAGCTCAAATATCAAATGAAGTAGTTGTAAGGATATGTCAACTATATTCTTAATGCAATTGACACACCTACAAAACCACATGTAGATGATCCTTTCCAAGTTCCCAATAATGATAAAGAATCCATTGCCACCATTAGTTTATTACAATTCATATGGAAAAACTATGGAAACATGGGTTTAGGAATTATTATTAAGTAGGATGAAATATATTGAGGAAGTGTAAAAATTTATAGGGTTATTGACAACAAAATCATCAATATAAATCAATAAATAAAATCCCATGAAAGTGAATTAAAAGTGTGTTCAAATGTGAAGGATGATGTTCGATGCAGGTGCATATTAATTGGTCAATGGTGTTTTTTTTTGGTTTTAGGAGGTCTAATAGGTTAATTATAGTCAATAAAAATCCTTCCCCATGCTTTCAAAATCCTTCTTTGGTTATTTTATAGTATTTTTAGTTTTATCAACAAAAACAAGAAACTCAAAACATCAAATTTATTTACAAGGTTTTTGATGAATTTATCATTATTTGGTGTATGGAAAAGGGTATTCATAAAATATTATGGGTTTTTTAAGGTTTGATTTTAAGTATATGTATTCTCCAACCATTAACTCAATGTACATCTATCTTAAACCCAATCTAGATGTATCTAGTGAAGGTAAAAAGTCATATAATGCATGTTTAGATGAGTTATAAGGTGGTTGAGAGATCTTAGCTATGTAAAATAGGAATAAAATAAGTCTAAGCATTGTATAACAACTTGATGAACCTTGAACCATAAAAAAGGATGCCAATAATGCATTAATACAAGAGGAAATATCAATTTGTTATTGTTATTGGTGTGTATAAAAATCCTACAATGGCCATGTATCAGTCCTTGAAGTTATACCAACACAAAAGTTTATTTTTATTTTGGGATGAACTCATATACTATTTAATGTGTAATTATTTCATACATATAATTATTTAATATTATAATTATTATTTATAATTAACCATGTACATATAAATTTAAAACTTTGTTGAGTGACATAATTTGATAAAAGAAGTTTTTCTATAATTTTTTTCTTTTTTCACGCCTAAAGAACACACTTTTGGGTAAGGGTAGTAAATATAAGTTTCAAAACAATCAATAGGAACCTTTTGTAGTCATTTAAAGTAAACCTTATAGTTAGAAAAACCATAGGTCATATTTTCATCTATAGAATATTCAATAGATTTAAAATGAACTGTGAAAAATCCATGAAACTTTTTAGGTAGTTACTTTATGATGTTTGACAACTAGCTAAAGATGTTTCATGTTCTGCAAATACATATAAATAATATATTACTAACTATGTTTTCTATAGATCTAGAGAAACTTTAAAGCATGGTTAAAATGTGTAATTATTAGTCTTTCCTTGAATTTTCAAGCTATCTAAGAGTCTTAAAGATTTTTTTTCTGAATTGTGTAAAAATGAAACAATTCTAAAGGGTATTAAAATGTTGAGATTCAGTATATTATATTATAAAAATAACGTGATAAAACTATTAGAAAGGCTACAAGCATATATAGTCAACTCACTCCATTTAAATAAGTATTTGAACAAGCATATATAGTCTATATTAGTAGGATACTAACATAGCTATTCAAATAATTTTGTTGATTTTAAAAAAAATATATTTTTATGTTCCATATCAAGTATTAAAACATTGATTTTTTTAATTCTCTTAATGTTTTATTTTTAGGAAATAATGAACATCAATATAGGAATTTACACATTATTTATGGTTACATCTAGGGATTTGAAATATATAAATATGGTTTTCATTACTGGAAAAAATATAAAAAACATCAAAATTGATGTTTTCATTGTAACTCATAATTTGTAAAAGATGTCTATCATGATTTATTGAAACAATAAAATAAACATGCATTTAATTATATGGTCATTATTCATTCATGTTTAGGTTCATTATGGACTTCCAACATCATATGTGTTAAAACATTGATTTTTTTAATTCTCTTAATGATTTATTTTTAGGAAATAATGAATATACAAATTGAGTAGTGAAAAATATTTAATCCTCAATATGATATGAAAACTATAATTTTCAACCACACACTTGTTTAATTATTACATATGTATATATCATTGTGCATCCATGCATTGGGTATAGTATTTTTTTGTAAAATTTAAATGCTCATCACATAGATATACATTGTTACATGGGACTTAGTCCATTCCATACATGTCTTGGGTAACAACACATATAATTATGATGCACATCAAACACATAATTAATCAAGAGATGGTGACAATGTTATTAGACATTTTAATAATGAATTGTTCAAGTGACCTAACAACAAGATCAATCTCTACACTATGGTACTTACATCGTAGTAGGTGTAATTAGAAATAAGTAATCAACATGGTGAAATCTCTCACATGTTACCACACCTTAATTATATAATATAATTTGGTCATCATAAACAAATGATATTGATTACTAAAATTTAATAGGATTTGATACATCCTTTTTAATCAAAATAATCCTCATTATAGAGATTACAATTCATTAACAATTTATACATATTAGTTATGAAGTTTATCCAGATTTTTGGTCAAAAATATATTTGTTCCTATTCTTATTATGTACTATATGTATATGTACATATACCCTATTATATGGATTGAATATCCATATAAATATTATTATAGCCTCTTTTAAAATTTAATGCATTTTTTATAGATTTTTTTAATTTCATTGTATGTTAAATTAATTCATCTCTCTATGAACATATCCATATAGATGACAAAATATTATTTTGTTTTATGTGAACATATTTTTATCTGCATGGAACATTGGTATCATAGATACAAGTCTATCACATTATCTTGTCATTAGTTGTCTAGACTAAACCAAACAATTTAGTTCAGATCTATATATTTATTGTTGCATTCATGGGTAAATAGATAAATAAGGGAAAAAATCCCCATCTAAAGGCATCCATATCTAAAACTATGGATGAGAAGAAACATTTGCTCAAGGATATCCAACATCACCAACATGAAATCAAAGGTTTAGTGTTATCAAAGAGTATCTAACATATCACATAGCTTGCAATGTAAATGTTTTTGACGTTGTTCTCAAAGGCCTTGTTCAAGCCAAGGATATATGTACTCAAGTCACATAGAATATACAATAATATCTTTCTTCAAAGATAAAAATATTGGTTTGTCTCAGAGATAATTTACATAATTCCAAGATCTTTACCATCTAGTTATCATTATACCATCATGACTAATCACCAAATTTATTAAATAGATAATGAAATAATTAAATTTGGTAATTTCTTGTCACTCCCAATAATATAATTCTAATTAATTTCCCTATTATAATTTAGTATAACCATTAATATGTGATATAAAAATTATTGAATGTTACCACTATTTTTATTTAATTAACAATATTAACACCAATGTAACATTTAATTCATAACTATGAATTTACAATGTCACCAATAATGCAACATAAATCTAGAATGGATATGATTTATTTTAAAACTAATCTCATGTAAAAATAGTCTTAACACATCTCTCAAGAGATAATCATGTGTAAGTACACCCTTCTTCTGAATATTACAACATAAGGATAATGTGTACATACCTTATTATTACTATGCATCCATAATAGGTTGAATACAAAGATACTAGGATAAATAACACATTATAAATCACATCCAAAGTCACCATTAATAAACAAAGTATATTAAAAGTAGATAAACCATTATGCAATAAGTGTGCATCATCATACTATAAATAAAAATATGTACATATTTTCTTAGGTATTTGATATAATAAAATAACTATTAGGAATTGGAGATAACATGAAATGGATAATAGTTATTTTAATTTTCATAGCTTTTATTCAGTAACATCACCCAAAATAATAAAAAAAATGTTAAAAAATACCCTCTAATAGATGAAAATAATTTTCTATGCATTAGTGGTGGGGGGTAGTTTATAACACCCCACCTAGCATCACCTTGGTTGAGGCACATGATTTAAGTATTACTTGAGGTTAGATCCTTTTCTATGTCATTTACTAATTTTTTTATCATTCCTTAATTTATATATCCTTTGGTGATAAATTTTAATGGATCATAAAATAAGATTATTATTATTATTATTATTATTATTATTATTATTATTATTATTATTATTATTATTATTATTATTATCATCATCATCATCATCATCATCATCATCATCATCATCATCATCATCATCATCATCATCATCATCATCATCATCATCATCATCATCATCATCATCATCATCATCATCATCATCATCATCATTATAAATATGCAATTAATTTATTTTATTTTATTTATATCACTTCATACCATATAGGTACAATGATGATTTTGGTGTATCTATAGGAGATAATTTCTAAATGGGTCCTATTTTGATATACTAAATAAAAGATGAGCCGAATGGGTTATAATTAAGGTAAAAGGTCTCCATGACTAGGTGGGGTATTCCAGAGAAGACACCAGAGGAGGAAAAGGAAGCAATGGAGGGTCCCCCATCCTGATCTTTTTATGTTGGTGTTTCTCCCTACTTTCAAAATGCTATAATTACATTTAGTTATTTAGCCATTGATTGGTATGTTGATTTTTTATATAATACTCTTATGATTCCTAGATACTTGTAAAACCAAGTTATTTTCCCAATCAAATTAAAAAAATATTAGATGACTTGAATCATTTTTCATTAAGTCGATCGGTGTCTCACCTGAGTTAATGTGGCATAATCAAAAGTTTCAGTGATGGCCAACATCAACAAAAATGGATCGAATCCATAGATAGGAAACATCATTCACCTTGGGTGTTAAAAAATGTATGGTAGGTTGGATAACATGCATTTATCACATATTTATTATGTAACATAAACAATATATTGTATTATTGGTTTATGATGAATTTATGTACATGTGTATGTACAAATGAATAAAATACAAAATAAGCTAAGAGGTTTGTATTCATCAATGTATATTGTAGTTATAAAATTTAAATTTTAATATAGTAGTAGCCATGAATAAATCCATGGTAGTCATAAATTGTTTAATGCAAAACGTAGATAAAAATATCCTCAAGAAGGTGGTATCTACCATTGATAGAAAAACTACCAAAACCATATAAGTCACCAACTACATCTACAGGAAATTATAGCGGTTGTAAACCATTGAATAAGTACACGGATTGTAATATGTAATTTTTTTTTATCAATAGCTGAAGTAAAGGAAAATAAGATAGAAAATTACTATAAGAAGATATAAGCATATGAAATTTTTATAGTAAGTACAAAGACTACAACTAGATATGATAGCTAACTCTATAGTGTGTGTAAAAGTAGATGAGATCATAATAAGATCCATCTATGAGTAATATTAAAGTCATAAAACAAGGAACATAATATCATAACTAATAATATTTGTCTAAAGTAATTGAGGGAAAAAAAACCCATAAAGATTCTTTGAGTGAATAAAATATATATTTGAAGAAAAATGTGTTTGTTTGTTTTTTATTGGAAAGAAGAAAGTAGTCAAAAAATAATTGGTTGAGAGAAAGTTCTGAACAACTTATCATAATGATATTTTTTTTGAACTACATAAAGTAATGCAGACTCAGTATATGGCAAAATAAAGATTAGCATTTTGTATCTAACTATAGGAAAGCTTTAATTGCATTATTGGATGCATTAGATCTTAACTAGATAAGACTTCTTGTAGAGAATACAACAATGAGATGGATTCCATAGTTTCACCCTCTGAACTATGTGGAAATGTCTTTTAGGTGATAGAGAGGATGATGGAACCATATAATCTCATTATGTTTTTTGTATTGTGGGCATGATCAAGATGGTATATAAATAAACAATTTTTATACTCATGTGAATTCATTATAACTCATTGTTTCTTCTCGTTTACTTTGAAATTATGGGAGAACAATGACTGAATGATCCAATAATCTTATTGTTTAACAATAGGTGTAGATATATAATGAAATATTCGATTATCATGTGACCATTTTCTGTATCAGACTCTACCTAATCACGTAATTGTTATTCCTTAGTTAGGCTGATTCCCTAACCAATGCATCTAACTGATGCTACAAAATAGATCACCAAAATAACTATAACAATGTAATATCTAATTCATGCTAACAATCCCCCTTTATTATATTGTTCTTAAAAACATAATATTTCTTGATAGTCCTCCCTTTATTTCAAACATTGTAAAACCAATATAATCATGGTCCCGCCTTTATTTCAAACATTGCAAAAAGATTTACACTCTCTGCATAACCTACTCTCTTTTTGAGGTGGCATGCTATGTTTGTGGCTTCAAGGTCTTTGTTACACCTTAGTTTTTCCTTGCAAGATTAACAAAAACCTGAAAGTGATAGGAGCATATCGTTCTACTTAATACCTTCAATAGTTTCTTGTTTTAACACAAACCCATATAGTTTTTTGCTATAAGTTGACTACAAACTTGGATGTGGCAGGAGATCTCGACCACTTTGGTAGTTTCTTGGATTTATAAAAACCTTTTTCTAAGAACCAAGCACTAATTTAGTGTTTTTGCTTTGCACAATGTTCTTCATCAGGATTTACCAAATTGGAAAACAATTCTTAGTATTTTTATTTAACACCACATGATTTAGAAAAAACAAAACATGAGGACTAAGTCCTCATAACCTCCTATAGCCTCTATACATGATCATAGCCACTCAATCTTGTACATTGTAGATATTCTCCATTGTTGCTGGTGATCAACCTCGTCATAATCGATTTAGCATAGAGAACACTACATTGAAAAAAATAAAAACACACCATGCAAAAATTAACACATCACACAAAACGTCACCATAACAATGATGAAACCCCATTGTAGGTGACTCATGAGAGGACTCCAATTGTCCTATAGCCTCCGTGTATCCTCCATCCTCTAGTAAATGAAGTTACTTCACTCAACCAATGAAGATTTAAAGCTCATATACATGCTGTTTTTTAGGACAGAATTTTTTCACTAATACATATGACTCAAGACGTCGAGTTTACCTGATAATACATGCATACAAGAGATTTTTGACTTCGATAATGAACCCAAAACAAAACAAAATATTGACATTTTAAAAATTTAAAACGCTTTTATAAAAAATTAAATCTAAACACAATTAAAAGACTTTGACTATACTCCTAAAAATAACTATACTATAGACATGACTATGACAACCTATATTAAGAACAATACTTCTTTCTTTCTAACCATGATTAATTAAACTCAATCTATACTCTCACTATAAAAACACAAAACATTGACTTTTGAGTTTTAAATGAAATATCTAAATTCAAACGGTGAACCACCACTTAATTTAGAAATACAACTCTGTGGTATATGTCACTCTTTGAAAGGAAACATAAAAACCTAGACATAACATGATGCCACGAAATTAGGATAATGAAAAAAATCAGCAGATCATTGAATTACATACGTGGAGCGGCAGGAGTACGACGCATTCAGATTAGCCAAAATAATAAAATTTGCATGATGATGAGATCTGATAGAGGCACGATTCAGGAACACGGAGAAGCATGTATCGTATGAACAGAACAAACGGTTGATAGAATGACAGCAATCTACAGATCTGCCCGAATCTCAGATTCAATCAGATAACTTTTGACAGTTTCTTTCAAGCTCCTTGTGGAACAATAAAAAATTTAGATAATTATCACGCAGTTTTATAATTATGTATTCCTCAATGATACAATCAGGTCTGCGTTTTATCTTTTCTGCAGATTGCCGAACGCTGCACTGTTCGTAGGTCTGCCAGGTTTGCATCTTCAGGCTTCAAATGCTTTCTTTTGCTCCTGGCTGCATTTTCTTCCCAGGTGTCACTTTGCTACGAATGGAGATGGAATCACGCTTTGAGCTTTCTTGGCCGTATTGGCTACGCTTCAAGTTTTATTGGCTGTAGATCGCGATCCTTCAAATTATTGAATGGAATAAGTCTGCAGTATTATTTGCACACAACAAGATCTTGCACGGCATAAAATTACACCAAACTGATGCAATCTTCGATGAATACAACAAAGATGCAGATTACGCTAAGTCTAAGTTTATACAGCCAAACCACTCTATCGTTAATTAAGCTGAATGTAAATGGTGCAATTGATAAATTACGTAGAACTCAATTCTCTCTTCATTCACAGGGGCGAGAATATGTATGGCATCCCCTTACAAATCTCCTACGTATCCATCATGGGAATGATCTGGCCTGACTACCTTTGATACCAGAATGTGGGAGACCGATGATTGAATGATCCGATAATATTATTGTTCAACAGCAGGTGTATATATACAATAAAAGATTTGATTATCCTATAAATGTTTTCTATATTTGACTCCACCTAATTACATAACTGTTGTTCCTTAGATAGGCAAATTTCCTAACCAACGCATCTAACTGATCCTACAAAACAGATCGCCAAACTAACTATAACAATGTAATCTAATTTGTGCTAGCAGAAATAATGGATGATTGGTATCAAACATGAGTATTAATATTGGGTATGTTTGATTATGACGTTAGACATTCATGAGAGGGAATTATTTATCTTCACCTAGATCCATTTACCCAAGGCTTAAATGAATGCTCTTAATTTGGGATAACATAGAAAGAGCTAAAGTTTAATTCATGAGATCCAACTCCTTGGGAATAGATTTATACACTGCATTTTCATATACTACATGTTTGGGTAAAACTTGTGCATTCTGATTCATGATATTAGATAGCTTAATTTCACTATATATTCATGAACCTTATTTAGATCTTTGAAAAATATTTTCTTAGAAAGGAAATGATGCATTGTAGTTCATTATGTTGTTTATTTGGGAAAATATTTGAATTATCTATTATGTTTTTAATAATATTTTAACCCTAGCTATTCTAAATGTAAACCTTGGGTGATATTAACTTTTTAGAATGATACAACATTAAATTGTATATCTATTAAAATATTCAATCCTTCAAGGAAGGATAATATACCATAGATATATTGCAAGGAGATAGAGTTAAAGTTAGACTCATGATAGATTGAATCTGTTTCATATTTATGCTCTCCATATGATATTGGATCGATTATTGGACATGGAAATTTTAATGATGAGTATTTTGATCATGGGCATGTGTGATTTGACTTTTAGATACATTATAAATGATTCATCTATTAATTTATGTAAGAAAATGGAAAATACTTAAAAATGGGTGAATATCTTAGTATGTTTACATACAAGTTATTTAGGATAATTTTGATATAGAATAGGAGCTAATGCATGATCTTAAAATAGAAGTGTAAATAGGATTTAGGTATAATCAAGCCAAGTTGTGAAAATAAATATGGTAGTTCATATCATAGTAATTATTTTAATAAGATTTTTTTTTTTTTTTTTTTTTTGGGAATAAATACTAGGGTTCTATGGGTCCCTTCTCTAGTATATAGAAATCAAAATGCTCTAAAACAATGATCTACAAAGAAACTATCAAAAAAGACAATTCTAATATCCATACCAGAATAATGCAAAGTCCAATAGAATGACGAGCAAAAAAATAGTAGACTAGAAAAAAACCAATGACAACTTAGACCAAGAAGGCATCTTTCTATATTGGCAACAAAGCATTAAAATAGGTTTACTACCACATAAGCCCAAATCCTTGTAAAACATAGATTTCAAGTGTTAGCTTCCTTTATTTCCTCTATCACCACTACCTTAGGGGAGCCTTCAAACATTATGAAACCCTCACTGAGTAGTCCACGTCGGCCACCCCACAAGCCCTGAATATTACTCCAATAGCTAATGTCATAGAATAAATAATTTCCAACCAACCTCTAAGGTACCCTGACCAGCCATGGAATCACCACTCCCTTACCACAAACCACTCTATTTGAAAAAAAATTGACTTCTTCCATGCATTCTCTACTATGTCTAATTCACTTCCATGCCTCTAGCTCATAAATTGTACTCTTGATCAGAGCTAGAGGTGGAAAAGAAATCAGATGCCCCCCAAGAGGAAGGATTGTGTAGTTTAACCTGTAATTCTTCTACAAAACCCAATAGAGTAACAAACCTTATTTCCAAAGTCCTAAACATAGATAATATGACCAACCCAAAAACCATATGTACCTAAAAATGGCATTTTTTGGAAGGGAACTATGTCCACCAAAGCTAAATCCTCAAATAATCCCTTATAGTGTTCTGGTGCCACAAAACATTTGACCATTTCAACCACCACTTATTTATTAGGTAGTAAAATCTAAATATTAATTACAAACATAGCTACCATTACCAAATTCACCCTGTTGAGAAGGATAAGGGGTAAAAACATAATAGTTTGTCCTACTTTTGGCATAAATAGGCTACATATATTTTCATCTTCACCTCAAAATATCTTGAATTTTTGTCATTGAAATTAATAAAAAAGACATGTTTTAGATAATACATACAAATATGTAGTGCATATACATTTTTCCAATTTTTCTAAAAGTCATTAAGTATTTTTAAGGATTTATTTTTTAATTTTGTCTGGCTGGCTAATGGGACACAGTATTATACTTTGACCCTATTATGAAGGCGATCCTAAAATAATGATTTCAATCTTAGAACAGAAAGCTTTCAAGGCATTCAAAATCATTTACCATAATATTATCCAAGTTATAAGATGTGCTATTATTCTTTCTTAATGTAGAAATCATTATTTGGGAATCTTCTTTTATATGTAAATTTTCATTGCCACACTGCATAACCAACTCAAGCAATGATAAATGAGCTTGTGCTTTAGATTCATTGTTCATTCCATCCAAAATAATATAATATACATTCCTAATGTGTGAACCACTATAGTCCCTTATTATACATCTCATGCTAGAATCACCTAGATTTTCCCTTGAAGCTCCATGAATGTTAAATTATGACCACCTTGAATGAGGTGGGAGCCAAGAAGTATTATCCTTTATTTTACCTTTTACTAAACTTACTATTGACCTATTAACGAGTGAAAATAAAAACATAACTAATCATGATTTTTTTTATTAAATATTATTTGGCAAAAGGATTATTAACTTGAGAGATTTTAATCCCCTTGAATAATTGGAATAAGTATAATTTTTATAAGGAACTAATTATGCACATAATGGTGATTTTAAACACTTGGAATCTATAAGGGGAGAGTATATATAATATTTTGAATTTAATTTAATAATCAACATAATATGGAAATGAATTCTTGTAAAATGATATGATATTTCCATATGTAATTGTGTTAGTTTGACTTTCTAAAATATTAGATTATAATACAAGAAATATTGTGGGACATACCTCCTTTATAAAAGTGAAGGATTAATTTAAGATACAGTAACCACTTAGATTTTAATAAAATTTAATTTGTTCTTCTTGGAATCAATAAGATAATTAACTTTTCACATGATTATGTCCACAACCTAATAATCAAATGAATAGGGATTTATGGTTAAAAAAGGGATTCAATCCATAAATTTATTTGGATCATTAACCAATATGGTCTTTAAGTGAATTTGACTGAATCTATTGCCTTTATTTAATCCATCTCCATAAGGATGAAATAGTATTGAGGATGTACTTTACTCACAAGAAAATGGCTCAAGAAGAGTCTTAGTGTAGCCTAATTAAGTGAATTATATCCTAAAGAAATCAATACTTAGACATATATATTATTTTATCTCATTATCATGAAAAGGATTGGAAAAATAATTATGGAATTGTTACTCAATCTCGAATTTAGTATACCTTGAGTGGATCATCATAAATATCTAAACCTTGAGCATTGATCCTTACTATGGGATTTAAGGATATGTTAGACTTATGCGAAATATATTATAAATAGTTTAATTTTATCTCCCTTAAATCATTGGAATTTCTACTATCCCTTGTCTTTTAAAATATAGGATTTGGCCATGTATTTTCATTTGAAATTACATGGTATTGACCTTAGCATGGTTTCCTTTCATTATCACTTAATTTTAGCATTAAATTTGTTTTAGTTTACATTATACATAGCCGATTTTCAATAGTTGATATTTTTATTAGTTGTTAACATTTTGTTCACTTGGTCAACTACAGTCTTAGTTCACTCACATGGATTTAAATTTAAACTATACTTATTATCTTTGTATTTGGTACCATGTCCATTTGTTTACATAATATGACTCAGAATTGGTATTCTCCTTATCTTAGTCATTGGATTTGAAATTGGATTTGCCTTAAGGCTTGGTTGTTTACCCTACAACTTGGTCATAAATACCATTGCTTAGCTATTTGATAGAATATCACGGGCTTGAGTTTCTTTGGTTAGATTTTGGACTTATCCATTTTAGGAATTTTTTTCCTACTTACATGTGGCCTATGAATTTCCTATATTTTTTCAATTGAAACTCATTTTCACGATTCACGCTTGGTTAGTTTTTATCCACTTTTTTCATCGCATAACAACATTTTCATTTCAATTATTTCTAAGGCAACATTTTGATTTGGATTCCTTACGACACAACTCCCTTTATTACAGTTGTACTTTTCAAGTAACAAAGAAATTTACAAGAAAAATTTAAGAGCATGAGTATTATGAGTAAATCAACACTAGCCATGTTTCTTATTTTACCACACTTACATAGATGAAATTAATAATTAGTCAATGTAGAGTTAGAAGACCATGAGGCTATGAGATAATTATTTTTTTACACAAGGAATACTCTTCATTAGTTGTATGTACATAATAATTTAAAATTTGGTATATTATGGTCTTATACAGGTCTAGGTGGTCATGTTATATAAATAAGAAGCTTGTCTATTCTTCATTTTGTTTTGAATAGTTCATTTTGGTTGGTTTCCTATTTTCTTGACAAAATGGGCATTTGAATTTCATTAACTAGTTTTGAATGTTTCTTTAGATTTTATTATCTTATAGTGCATGAAAACAAATCATAATATTTATAGTATGGTCAAATAAATTTTTAGGACTTATCTTATGTTGATTTATGAGTTCGTTATATTTTTTTGAGAAAATTAAGGAGTAATGGACTTGAAAATGAAGAATCAGGGTATAATTTACATGGGAGTCTAGGTATTAGACAATAAAGTAAAGAAAATACTGAAGGATTTCAAGAAATAAGGAAGAAAATAGAGAAAACTTGGGACCATTGTTGGTTGGACTATATAAAAAATGTATGGAATTAATGAAAGTTTATTCAATCAAGAATTCCCTTATGTATGTAAATTCTATAATTATACTATATGTTTAAGTGGAATTTATTCCTTTAGTCTTGTAGCATTCAAGAATGTGAATAGGATTCTAATAGACCCTTAAAACCTATAATTACAATAAAAAGAGTCACTTTATTCAAGTTTTATGATATTTCAAAGATCGAAATTGAATGAGAAGAAATTTAAATAAGGAAAACCATATACAAGTGTAATCTTTAAAAAATAATCAATAAATATAAAAATAACCTTTTTTTAAGCTCCCAACTACACTAAAAAAACTAGGGTTCTTATAGCACTAAAACATTCATAGCTTAAAATAAACTATGAAAATTGGATAATTTTTTTTAAATACATTATTATTGATGTTTATTGATGTAGGAACATGACTAAACTTTGTATATATTAGTCTAGTTTCATGTCTAGAGTTACTAGGAAGTCAATCTATTCTTTAGGAGTCTATAGGAATCAATCCCAAGTGTTAGATTTGTGTCAAATTTGAATTTGGATGACAATGGCATTTCCCACCATTTTGAAATATTTGAAATTTTGAATATTTTTTTCAAGGTTAGGGGACTTCAATATTCTTTCAAGAGGTCGTAATATTGCATTTATATGGTAAGGATTTAGGAAAAGTTAAAATGTATAAACACAATACTTAGGGTTAGTCGTTTTCTAAGCTTTCTAGTAGTTAGGTAGTTAGGTTCCTCCCTAACTACATATGGGAATTAGAAAATTAGTTATATCAGTTTTCAAAATTAAAAGTAAGATTGTAAATGTTTTTGAATAGGTCATTCAAGTGATAAGAGAGAAGAAGGGGTTTGGGTTCAAAAATTTAAATGTATTGAACCCTAAATAAGAAAAATAAAATGATTCTTCTTCTTGAAACAAAATTGTAGACTCTATGTTTTGTATATAAGTTGGAAAAGACTACATTTTGAATGTTTATGAAATATAGGAGGTATAAAGGATTGATTATTCATTATATATTTGTTATGGTGTATGTGTTTATTGTTGTTCTTAATGTTTTCAAGCATTTATTTACAACTGTCAAAGATTTTGGGTAAAGAAACAATATTTCAAACCTCAGTTCCCTATTATCTAGGTTACAAGAGAGAAATTTATTCTATGCATAGGAGAGTTTGTTTGGAAAAGGCTTTTGGCATGTGTGTGAGTATTATTAATGTTCATTGGATTATCCTTGAAGGATATTTGAACATTTACCATTATTATTTAATAAATATTTGTCGAGTAAAATAAATATAAATTCTTATGCTCAATGTGTAATTAGAAGGAAGCTTGAGCAATCATATTATGTTAACTATAACCCTATGGAAGGTAATTTTAAATTATTTGTGGTTTTAACTTTTTTTAATTTATTCCTAACAATATCTGGGTAGATAAAACACATTCCCATGTTGTATTTGATAAATAAACCTAACTTAGTCTTGTAACACACTCTATTCTCCATACAGAACAAAGTGTTTTTTAGGGAAAAATGCCAACAAAGAGTCACAAATGGAAATTGTCCATTTTTTAAGGTATGTAGATATAGAGCATAGTTTTTTAGTCATTTAATAAATTTTAAACCCCCATTTTATAGTCTAAAACATTAAATTAAAGTCCATAGATCCCAAAGTCCATAATTTTACATATATAGAGGTAAAAACTTGTGAGGAAGCATGGGATAGAGGTGAAAGTATGGAATGTTGGTGGTTATATAAGGTCCATGGTGATAATACAAAGCTAAACCAATGCTTCTATACCCTTTAAACCCTTTATTCATAGCGAAAATAGTAAATGATTATTCTTGGCTATACAGTCAACTATAAACCTTGTGTTAGGGATTGTAGTATTCAAAATGGTTTTTAAAGAAATGCCACCATCAAAATGTCCAAATATATGGTATACAGTTAATGTTTCTTCTATCAAAATATATTTTTTAAGTTTTAAACTAGTCGAGTATGTATCGTATAAGAAAGTGAGGACTGAGCGCTAACATGGTTGAAAAGGTCTAATACGCCTAACCAAAAAATAATTTAAACCTAAAAAAATGGCCTAATGACCTAGTTGGTGCACCAAAAATATTTAAATGAAAGAAAGAGTCAAAGGGTGGTTGAAAAGACTCTTGGATTTTAAAAATGTCACTATAAATTTTTGTATAAGGAGTAAATGGACAAAAAAGGGTAAAAGGCATGTTTAACGAGAGGTAAGAAGTTGTCAAGGATTGAAACAAGAATTATTGATGGATAGGTGGATGAATTGATGAAGCTGAGTCTAAAAATAGCATGTATAAGTTACTAAGAAGTATCAGATAATTTAGAGATTTATTGAGTTCTTAAAGAATTCGTGAACCTATGAATCAAGTGTAATCACTATCCAAGGAAAACAAGGACTATTAAGGAGATAAGGGTTTATGATGGACAGAGCTAGTGTAAATGGGATATTATAAAGATTTGAGAATAACAATAATAGGGAGGTGTAATGAGACCTTATTGGGCATTATTAAGACATCATAGTTTCAAAATAGTTAGGTGAACCTCAGAGTTTTTAATAAAGAGTGATTTAATGAGCCATTACCAAGGAAGAGTATCTGAAAGAAGATAAAGAGTTAGATAGATTATGATAATGTGTGTAACCTTTGTATCATTTTGGTATCAGAACAAGCAAGATTATGTGGAGAAGTGTAGGTACATATTTGTTGTTGATTTTCTATTTATACATTGATTAGTTTAATGAAAGTATGATAAATATTATTTGTAGAGACTACTAAAGAAGAATGTAGGAAGTTGGTCAAGGAAGATTGAAAGCCAAGAGAGGCTTGAGGAGAAAGAAAGAGATAAAGAAGCTCATTGATATAAGGATATATCTTAGATGAAGATAGAGCAAGGTGGAAAGGAATTTATTAAGGTGGAACAAGGTCTAAGAGACTTGATTAAAGTGGAGCAAGGTCAAATAAACTTGCTTAGGAGAGTAGAACTTCCTAATACAAAGGAACAACAAAGAGAATAAGAAAGAGGTGAGAGGATTTTATATGGAGAGGTAAAATGATTATTTTCAAAAAATTTAAATCATTTATCATGAATAAAAAAGAAGGAGAGTTTAGATTACTTTGTTGAGAAAATGATAATGTTGAAGATATTGGTCATGGAAAGTGAAGATATTGAGAAAGTAAGGAGTAAAAAATAACAATAAGAGGATACAGAGGTTGTAGAGGTTGAGAGGTTTGAAGGAGAGAAGAGGGAACAAATATTAAATCCAAGAAAGAAGGAGCAAGATATAAATTACCAAAAAGATGAATAGTTTATTGTTTTTATTGACTTGTGTGTTCCATGTGTAGGTTAGTTGCAGGACAAGAAGAAGTGCTAAAAATAATCAAGTGGGAGATAACTTTTTAATTGAATGACCTCAAAGGTGAAAGTAAGAGAGAGATAAAATAAGGAGGAACTAAAATAAGCAATCATCACAAAGGTTTATGTGTCTCAACTAGACCTTTGGATCTAGGATGAGTAATTAAACCAAAAGTGTTGCAAAAAAAATCAAACACCAATAATTTATAATTTTTTAGGAATGTTTTCATTCACTCCTCAGTAGTATGATGTAGGAGAATCACTCCCCATTGTATAAATTAGTCAAGTTTCATGTCTAGAGTTAGTATGGAGCTAATGTATTATTTATGAGTCTATAGGAATCAATTTCATGTGTTAGATTAGTGTCAATTTTTAATTTTTATGACAATGACATTTTTGAAACCATTTTATAATATTTGACTCTTTTAGTGTTTTGTTTAGGTTAGGGGACTTAAATCTTTTTCTAAGAGGTCCTAATCTTGAATTTTTTTGGTTAGGATTTAGGAAAGGTAAAATATATCAACATGATACATATATTTATTCATTTACTAAACTTTATAGTAGTTAGGTAGTTAGGTTCCTCTTTGCATACACATGGGAAATAGAAAAGTAGTTACACCATAATTGATAATTTAAAAAATCTTGTAAATGTTTTTTAACAGGTCATTCAAGTGAGAAGAGAGAATAAGGGGTTTGTGTTTAAAAATTGAAATGTATCAAACCCCAAATAAGAAAAATAAAATGATTCTTGTTCTTGAAACAAAGTTTCAAACTCTATGTTTTGTGTATAAGCTGGAAAAGACTGCATTTCGAATGTTTATGGAATATAAGAGGTATAAAGATTTGCTTATCTATTATATATTAGTTTTGGTGAGTATGTTTATTTTATTTTTAATGTTTTCAAGTATTTTTTAAGAATTTTCAAATATTTTGTGTAAATAAACAATATTTCAAACCTTTGTTCCCTGTTATTTAGGTTAAAAGAGAAGAACTATATTTTATGCATAAGAGAGTTTGTTTGGAAAAGGCTTTTAGCACGTGTGTGATAAATAGTAAAGTTGATTGGATTATACTTGAAGTAAATTTAAACATTTACCATTATTTTTTAACAAATATTTGTAGAGGAGATTGAATATAAACCTTTGTGCTACCTATGTAAGTATATGGAAGCCTGAGCAAGCATATTATGTGAATTAGAACCTTGTGGAAGGTAATTTTGAAGGATTTATGGTTATAAGATTTGTTAAATTATTATAAAGAATATAAAGGTAGATATAACACGTTAACATGTTATATTTGATAAATAAACCTAAATTTGTCTTGTAACACACTCTATTCTGCATACACAATAAAGTCATTTTTCAGGGAAACATGACAAAAAGGTGTCGCAAGTTGAAATTATCCATTGTTTATGGTATGTATATATAGTGAAGATATTTTTAATAATTTAATAAGTTTTTAAAATTCTTTTAAAGACTATTTTATATTCTAAACCATTATCTCAAAGTCTAAAGAGCCTACAGTGTGTAACTGTGCATACAAAGAGCAAAAACATTTGACGAAGCATGGGATAGAGGTGAAAGTATGGAATGTTGGTGGTTGTATAATGTGTATTGTTATATGATAGAGTTAAAATACTACATATATACCCTTGAAACCCTTTATGCTTCATAAAACTTCTAAATGATTTTTCTCGAGTATATAGTCAACTGTAAAGCCTGTATTAGGGTTTCTAGTATTCAAAATGGTTTTTAAGGAAATACCACAATCATAATGTCATATAATTTAGTATAAAATTAGTGTTTCATGTGTGAAATATATTTTTTTAATTTTAAACTAGTTGAGTATGTACCATATGGGAAAGTGAAGATTGAATACTAACAAGGTTGAAAAGACCTAATAGGCCTAACTACAGAGCAATTTGAGAATAGAAAAGTGACTGAATGACCTTTATAGTGAAAAAAACTTTGTGAAATGAAAGAAATAGTTAAAGGGTAGTTTAAAATATTATTTGTTTTCTAAAATTTCACTATATATTTCCGTACAAGTAACAAATGGACAAAAAAGGCTATAAGGCATGTCTACGGAAAGGTAAGAAGTTCTCAAGGATTGAAAAAATAATTATTAAGGGATAGGTGGATGAATTAAGGAAGATAAAGAGTGTAAATATATAATTTATAATTTAATAATAAGCATCAAATAGGTTAGATAAATCTTGAGTTGTTAAAGGAGCCATGAACCTATGAATAGAGTGTAATCACTAACCAAGGAAAAGGAATATTAAGGAGATAAGACGTTAAGATGGATGGAGCTGGTGTAAATGTGATATTATAAATATTTGAGAGTAAAAATAAAAAGGAGGTATAATTATAACCTATTGACCATGATTAATACATTAGAGTTTCAAAATAGTTAGGTGAACCTCAAATTTTTAAATGAAAAATGATCCAATGAGCCATTATCAAGGAAGAGTATTTGAAATAAGACAAAGAGTGAGATAGATTATGATTTTATGTGTAATGTATACATAATTTTTTAATTTATAAAGTTAGTTTAATGTTTTTTATTTAAATTTATGGTCAAAACTCAAACTTGCAGTCTTAAAGAAGGTTTAAAATCATGTCTAGTAGTCCTAAAAAGAGCATAACTACAAAATGAATTCACAAATGTTTATGAAAGTTTATAGAACGATAAAAGGAAAATTTTATGGTGTTTTGAATCTTTTTTTGTATTTTTTGGATTTTTATATATAAATATATCATAAAAAGATAGTTAGCAATCATAATTCTTAGGTCTAGTTTAAGGGCTAGAAAAAACCTTATTTTTGAATTTTATTGCATTTTAATATTAAAGGAAGGTATAAGTGGATATATTATGTTAAGGTAACATTTTATTAATGTTTAATATGTTTTATAACATTTAAAATATTTTTTTAAATATAAATTCACATATGAAGAGGCTTATAAGCCTAGTTAGTCACAAGACCCTATTTTGACATTTTAAGCAAATACAAGGTTAAAAGTTAGTTGAATAAGTTGGTCATTATATTCAAGAGATAAATTAATTTTTAGTATAATAAACCATTTTTACTCTATATTTTTTTAAATTATGCTTGTAAACCTATTGTTTTAGAAAAATAAGGTTACAATTGCTCCTTTTTCATCCATCACTATCAACTATCCCACTTTCATGCTTTGTAAGCTAGAATAGAAACTAAGAAACATGATAATACAAATTAATTTTTTAAAATAAAGTGGAGTTATTTTATAACATCACACTTTTTAAAAAAAATGATATGAAGACTGAGGGTCATGAGCAAGTGATATAACTAGAGGGAAAGATGTGTACTTGTGACACTACTTTGAATCAATAGTACAAGATTTTTATTATAGAGCCTAAAGTGGTCATGAATGCATAAGAAGGATCTATATATAATTTTACTCACAACTAATGGGATGTGACATCACCCAGTAAGTAAAAATAATGACTTGGAAAAACATGTAAGATTAGCTAATATTGGTCTCTTATTGATAGTCATATTTATCGTCAACCTATAAAATGTGTATTTATGGTAAAGTCCATCGAAGTCTCATTTAGTAATTTAAAATTATATTGAAAGATTAAAATTTTGAGCCTTATTTATTGTGTCATTAAACATTGTGTCCTATGTAATGACATGGAACTAAAATTACTAACCCATCCATGATTTATGATTTAAACAAACTATTAAAATGGTTGTTACATTATAATTAACAAGACAAAAGGCAATCTTGAGGAATAATTGTTGATGTTCAATCAATCTCAGACATTTGTGTGTGACTACATTTTACAAGTATTAGCTTGGGTAAAATAAATTTAGCTATATGCTAATGTATTAATGGCCAAAATTTTAGATAATTAGATCTATGTGGTATCATAACTGACAAGCCTTAGGATCATAACTTAGTTATGGGAAAACCAAGAATGATTATGTGGGTCTTCTATATTAATCGTAAAAGACTAATTATGGACAAGAAATAAATAATTATTATTTCAAATTGAGGATAAATTTTAGTAAATTTTATTGTTGAGAAATTGGTTCATTGCACTTCCATTGTTTAAATGTATTATATTAGAAGTAAAAAATTTTGCAAGTGGTATTTGGAGTAACATATATGTATGTTACAACATCCCTATAGACTACATTCTCATTATGGTATTATTATCAGCTTTTGGTCACTTATACATTATTATAAACCAAATTTACATGATATGATAATAATTCTTTATATCATTAGGTAAGAGTAAGAAACCCAAAAAGCACTCTACGTGTAACTTACATATTATTTCACATTTATATGCCTTGTATAGAACCTAGAAGATCAAAATTTAAATAAATGGGAACAATTTATCTCTAAGTTATGAAAACATGATCTAAGATTAATATATGTCCTATATATTAACTTCTTGTTGTGATTGTATTATTGGCTATGGTCATGTGCCAATTAGTTTAGGTTACATTTAAATGAAATCATAAGCATTACCCATATTAGTAGACTATTTTAATAAAAATAGCTTACCTACTTTGTGTAACCTACATATGATTACAACACTATGTAACATATATGCAATCCATACAAAAAATCATACATAAACATAACATATCCTATGCACATTCAAGAAAACATAAAACAATATCCATGTTGTTGACTCGAATGCAATGTAGTGTAACACACCAAATTCATGTGTAACACCTAAATGACTTACCTTGGATTAGAATTAACATTGCAATACTTTATTGACTAATTATTTTTTTGATAAAAAAAGCCTAAGGTAGTGCATGATGAAACAAATTTCTATGACTTTATATTTACTCTAGAATTTCATGATCATTAAAATGTATTAGTGCTTCTCCTAGGTGCTCGGTGTGATTTGAACATCCCATGATGATGGTTACTAATAAAATATATTTGTAGTATCACATATTGTTTCAAATTCTCCCTTGTTCTATGTATTTCATGTATCATTATGGTAGTGTCCACTATGCATGAAACATCCACTACAACATTTATTGATTTTAAACATGTTTAATCATTAATGATTAAGTTATTATTTAGTGTTAAATGGTTATAATATACTATACAAAATAATGAATAAAACTATTCTATAGTAGGATAATTAATTGAAAAAACATAAAAGAATATTTTAAATTAAAATGTTGAGTTATACTAAATATATAAAATACACTTGAATAGTTTTTTATTACATAAATAAGAATAAAATACAATGATTAAATTATATAAAAATTCACAAGTAGATAAGATAAGTGTAGATTTTGAAATGGGCAAGGACAAAATCAAGATCTAGATTTGATATTATGGAAATACTTTCTCTAGAGGCTTGGACACTTGTGTTAATTTGGGTGCCCTGATCCAAATGAAATAATATATAATGGAATATTAAATATATTATGGAGTAGCCACCTTGTGCCTTATGTATTTTTTTATCTCTTTCCTATTGATACATTTTTTTCAATAGCAAAAGATGTCAATGAATGATTATGGATTGATCCCTATCTCTTAGCCTTAGGTCTTTGTTACTTACAAAAAAAGGGTTAGTGTGCTAAATTTTTTTATTAGACCTCAAGGACCACTCTTTCAATGAGTGTTTCATGCATACGTAATACTCAAATGAGGTCCTCAAACATATGTATTTCTCCACTAGGTGTTTTCTTATTTATGCATAATGCCAAAATATACTATATGCAAGGACATGTAATGATCTCGATTGTAACTTTACAAATGTTTTTCATGTTCTATTATTTGAGTAATTTAAACCTTTGATATGAATGATCCTATGATTGATATGAAAATGGGTAAGAATAGGGAAGTATAACTTAGTTATGCAATCAATTGAGTGAGATTGAATACTTATTTTCTTGGTATTTAATAGATGAATAATGAGTAGGATTAGATTTATATATATACCAAAATGATTTGAAATATATCATTATATATTTAAATAAGATAAATATTTGAACCCATTTTCTATAAACATTTACAATTTTTATTGATTTTGAGGATTAGACACTTTATAAGAATCCAGACATTTGTGTCAATGCAAGTGTCCATATGTGGGATGTAAGAGTCCAACATGATATGAAGTTGGTGAGGATATGAAACTAAAAATGAATGATATATCATAGGTTTTAAGGATTTATATACCATACAACAGATATGTGTCATAAAAAATTATAGAGTCAAATAATAAGATAAATAATTAGGCACATTGAGATGGTGAATGTAAGCCTTTTAGTAGAATAGAGGTCTACAACTAAAGAGTGAAGCCCTTATAGGTATTTCTAAAGTATACAAGATTAAAATTATATTTTATTATACATGTCCCCCTATTAATTTACTAATTAATATGGATGAAATTACTAGTTTAAAAGAAATAAATTTGAATCGGGTGTGTATACCACACATTGCATTTGATTGATCCCATTCATATTGTTTTACTAGTGTATGTTCTATAAAAAAGAGCATGTTGCGATATATATCAATTCATATAAGTTATAACTTTAAGTAGTTGAAATGTTTGAAAATAAATTGAGCAAGGAAGGAGTACACCTAGATGTGAATGCAACCATGTTATCGCTTGACACTTTAACTTGGTAAATATGTTTCTTTAGGAATCATTACAACTAAGAGACATTAAAATTTAAACTTTAGATATTTTAATATGTAGACTGGAAGGTAATTATTCCCCCAACATAGTGAAAAGGCGAGTTGTTACATGATAACTGAGATCATTAAATCTCAATTGAACAACTCAGGTGACATTAGAGTAAAAACCATGTTAAGTGATATAACCAACTTAACCTATACAATTGAACTATTGTAATTTTTTTTATTGCATTGATTTTTAACCATAATAATAAAATTATGCAAATTATTATCAGATTTGATTCCAAAGTCTGGATAACTTAAATGTATTAGTAGAGTGAACACACAAACCAAGTGTAAAAAATGAAATACTTGAAATAAAATGAAATACACAAGTGAGAATATTTCACAAAATAGGATCCAAAATATCAATACTCTATTCACCCAACCATTTCATTAAAATGAGGTACATTTCTAGGATAGTTGAGTGGACTCGTGATTCACTAGATAAGTCAAGTGGAAGGCTCATCCTCCATATGTGAAGAGGGCATTAGGGGAACACTAGTGGGTTCAATCCCTTAGTGGTGAAATCACTAAGGATACCAAGTGGAGTGAAGACCCCATATACGCATTAAGTAACCCCATAAACTCACATGTACATTATGATGTTAGAATGACATCATTATGATGTAATAAATAAGCTTGATTAGCTTTCTTATCCAAAATCAACCTAAGATATGTGAAATAATACATAATATTTAAAACCCATGTAAGGGTAAAACATCTAAACTAACACCCCTCCCCCCTACCCCCTTAACTGATGTTTAGGTGGGTAGTGTGAAAAAGTGGGTCCTAAAAACTATGCCTATTGATGTACTATTTATAAATAAATATCTCATAAAGTAGATAAAAATGAGAAAACTTGGTGGGAAAAAAACTTCCCCCACCAAAAGCGAGACATAGAATAAGTGAATAGGATTGAAGGTCCCCCAAATATGACAGTGTTACTTATGTAAACCTCACCTGAAGAAGAGCTTGTAGATGAATTAAATTGCTCTTGGTGAAGGGTTTGGTCAAGATATTTGTAACTTATTCTAAACACTGACAAAAACTCAAGTCAATGACCTAAACATGAATAAGATACCAAATAAAATACACATGAATATTAACATGTTTGGTCGATTGGTGTTGATACATATTATTACATATCTATATGTTACTCTAGTTATCATAATAGATGATGGTGGGTTTCCTATTGGGAATGTCAAAATTGGATATAATACCCTAAATCCAAATAGTTTGAGTAAATGCATCAATAACTCCATTATGCACTTCCTCTATGGACGATATAGAGTTGGAATTTGGAATTTTGATAGATCAAGTGATAGGATTAGAACCCAAATAAAAATTATAACTTGAAGTGGACTAATGATTTTGAGTATCTCTAGCCCAAACTTATATTAAATCCTAAATCTATTAGAACCCTAGATGTATTGCAAGATCCTCTTAGTTGATTTCTAGTGTAAATCATAGGGTTTTTGCATGGATATAGAGACAAGTATCACTACATATGAAATATTAGGCTCTGTATGAGTTAGATAAATGAAGTTGCTAATATGTTATCAATACTAAGTGGAATTGATGAAAGGTGTATAAAATTCAACCTCAATCTTGACTACTAATAGAAGGGAAGTAAGAGATGGATTACAATCAACCATGTGAAAATGAGCTGAAATATCAAGATCATAGTTATGATGTGAAAGTGAAATGCCTAAATCAGACTATGAAATATCAATGATGAGGAATTTGTGTAGAAGATCCAAGTATTTCATGTCAAATATATCATATAGAGATGTCTTCACCACTACAATAGATAATAAGGAACTATTGGTGATCAAAATATCATTAACATGAAAGACTAATATGAATAAGGAATTGTCCTACTAAAAGAAGTAGACATTAGGGTATGAATGACACCTGGTGAAATAAAAACCAAGGAGGAAGGAATACGTCTTGGCATACCATGTTTAAAGGTCCTATTTGAGGCCATAGATGTATTTACTAAATCTATAAACTAAAGATGAATCTTGAACAAACCTAGGTAGCTAATCCATGCAGATCTCATCTTTAAGGTCATCATGAATAAAGACACTCTTCACATCCATTTGGTGCAGATCCCAACCATGTGTTATAGTTATAGCTAGTGTGAGTTATATTGAATTCATATTTTAAATAAGTGCAAAGGTATGAGTAATCAGTGTCATATGCATATTAAAAACTCTTGGTGACTAATCATTCCTTCTACTTATCAACTGACCCATTTGCATTAAACATGGTCTGATATATCCACCCACAATGAAACATCTTCCTTCCCCTAAGAAGTTAAGTCAAATCCCAAGTGTTATTTTTGATTAAGGGATAATATTCTTCCTACATAAAACTATCCCACTCAAGTATGCAAGAAGATTCTTAGAATGTTTATGGATCTAAAACTAAATTAAAGATGGCATGTAGACAACTCTGATAATATACTAAAGTACATATTTTATCATTTGAATCCCATACCCAATTGCTTGTACTTTGAAGTATCTACCTGGCCCAAATGGTCACATATGTGGGTGAGTCAAGTGTTGACTCCTAATCATGGAAAACATTAATATAAGTGGATCTATAAGACTTCTTATCACTGTACTCATTGTCATTACTAGAAAAATAAGAAGAAGACCTTGGATCAATAACCTACTCTAGATGATCCAAGTCAGAGGAGGAATCATCAAGTTTAAGTGAATCTAATGAAAGAAAATAAGTGTAAATTTTGAGTCTTTGGGACTCTCCTAAAAGTGAAAATTTCTCTCTATGAATAACTCATGTGTGGTCAGATGTAGAAAGAGGTACCCATTAAAACCATAATGATAACCTAAAAATATGAAAGGCTTGGATTGTGGTTCTATATATTTACATTTATTATTTAGTATATGTTCCATAGCTGGATATCCAAAAACCTTAAAGTACTCAACTTTAGCTTTCGTTCCATGCCAAGCTTCAAAGGGCGTTACACCATAAAAATCTTTATGAAGAACCCTATTTTGAATATAAAAACCACATTTAGTTATTTTGGCCCAATGCCAAACTGTCGAGGACCTAAAGTGAATCATACAACTATCTATATATTTCAAAGATTTATTCTTACATTCTATAACTCCATTCTATGAAGGACTGTAAATAAGTATTCATTACAAATCAAACCCCACTATGGTGAGAAACTACATAAATGTTTTTTTACATATTCACCTCTATTTTTATTTTCAATAACCTTGATGGATCTATCATATTATTTCTCAACAAGTGCTTTGAAGACTTGAAAATATTCAAACACTTCAAACTTTTCTTTAAGAAAGTAGACCCATGTATATTTGAGAAATCAATAATGAAAGTGATAATACACTTATCCTTTGTAAATGATAGACTGGGAAGAGGACCATATACTTCTCTATGTACTAAATACAATTCTTTTCAAACCCTTGAAGTTTTGTATTTATCAAATTTTGACTTGGGATTATTTCTGAGGGAACAACCCTCATAAATTCCTTTAGAGAATTTAACTCGAGGTGAGCCTATAACATGTCATTTTTTCTACGTGTTTCAATATATAATTAGTTATGTTTGTGAAGTCACTCATGACATAATTTTATAACTCGATATAAATAAGTTAGCAATGTTGTTAGAGAAGAATTAGGTGAAAAATGTGAGAAGGTGTATAAATTGTCTTGTTGATCTTCACTACCCACTAAGACTTTAGAATCACTATACAACTCTCTAATGATAAATGAATATTGTAAACACTCAAACCTCATTATTTTGTTTATATGATTAGTTTGATATAGATATAATATATGGTTGAAAGAGAAGGAACACTTACAACATTATTGAGTGTTCTTCATTGTATTTTAATAGACCACCTCCTTCCAACTAGTACAAAAGTGTCATCACCCAAACTAATTAAAAAAATGATAAAAGAATCTAAGGAAGAAAACTCAATTAGCGAATATCCCATGTTGTGAGCAGCACTCAATTCAATAATTGATTAATATGTTTAATCAATAAATTCTAAAAAAGCCTTTCCCTTTTCTTTATCTTTCCCCTTGCCAATTGCCTTAGTAAAATCTTGGGTAGATGAATTATGCAAGAAAAACCTAGAAACACCTATCTTATTTCTCTAAGAGACACGTTAGGTGATCTATTTGATTCTTCATGTACTTGTGTTCATCATGCACATTTTTATTACAATAGGCACACTTAACCATCTATTTCTTAGGTATATCATTAGAAGATGATGATTTGCTATTGGTTTTGGCATAGATTGATTCTTTCTTATCGTGATCCTTATTCTTATTATTCTTCTTCCTCTCTTTGTTTGAAGTTTTTGGTTTCCTATTACCATCTATTAGGGTTTTAGGTTTTATGGATTTTAATGTGCCTATCTAGATCAACTTGTTTTTCTCCTTAGTTAAGTTGCCAATGAAAACATATAAAATGGGCATTTTCCATGCAGTGCCTCAATCACTTTTAGTTGCATGGAAAGTAGAGACAAACCTAGTCTAGAAAGTGTAGAAATAAAAATTTGGCCATCTTCTTTATTTATCCTACATTCTTTCAACTGTGATCTTAAATACTTGAATTTAGTGGAGAAATCCTAAAAGGTGTCAATTTTGCAAGGACATAGACTAATTAGTTCATTCTCAAGCTCATGATCTCTACTCACATATGTCATCCAAAATATATCTATTATGATGGTCCACACATCATGGGTTGATTTTCCAGGATTTAAGTGAAATATGATAGTAGGTGGTATAGAAAGACACAATAGTCCATAGGCCTCATCACTATGGTTATATCATTTAACTATCTATGCATTTATGCTAGGTTTAGTTTCATCATTAATGGTTATCCTATATAAATCCTTACTCCTTAGAATGATTTTCATCTTAATTTTTAATTTGTGATAGTTAAATGGATTTAGTGGGTTGATTGAACTTGAATTCATTAGTATAGAAACAAATTGTGGTAATGTAAGTTTGTAGTTATTACATAAATGAAATTGAAAGCATAAATGAAGGAGAGACATAAAAATAGTACACTTTCCTAAATTATCACCATAAAATATCCCCCAAAATGTTGTAAATGCATGATCAAAATATGTTGGACATAGTTGATAGTGTGTCTAGAGTAGTCAATACAAGTCAAAAAGACATGTTTTTACAAATAGGATAAGGATGTTGGGCTCTACCGATAATACAAACAAAGACAAGACTAGTATGAAAAGTGATCAAGAGAGATAAAATTAATGTTTTTAATGTGAGGGGGTTTGGCCACATAACAAACTAGACCTCACCCTTTGATCTTCAATTAGTGATAATATAAAGAGGTTTTAGATAATTTTTGTTTCTCATCTTTTAAGAATCTCACAATATAACATTATTTTTCTATAAAATAATTAAAAACATTTACAGTTTATTATTTTTATTAAACAATAATTCATAACCTTTCCCACCCTCCTCCATGCAATATTTTATTTATTAAAAAAATAATGAAAAATAAATCACACTTTAATGCCTATCCCCTTAAAAAAAACTTGGTTTAAAAAAGTTAATGTTAAATCTATGTTTGATATTTAAAACATACAATTTTTTTTAAACATTAATATTTTCCATAGTCTTTTAAAACATTATCAAAGGTTTAATATCCATACTTTGATATATTTATAAAATATTTCTAATGTTTAAAATATAAGTTAAGTTTGACTTTCTCCATCCTTCTAATGGAAAAAGTGGCCAAACCACCTAAATATATACAAAAAAACATGAACAACTTATGAAAGGGGATTTTTAATGTAATACTTTATATAGATGCATGGAGGAATGTAAGAGGTCAATGGATCTTTGGAGGAAGATGGTGACACTTTGTAAGCCATAGGATAGTGACTAAAAAAATGGATGGAAAACAAACACAAATGCTTTACTTGGTTGTACAACATCAATGAAATGAGACACCAACTTACTTTGAATAACTCATGACAGGAAAGCATGAACTAGAAAAAATTAAAATTAACTAAAGGAACTCCAGTGGTTGTGAGAAGGTATTTTATCTCTTAGTAGAGATTCCATTGGATGAGTAGGTCATGGTTTCTAGAACATGAATAGGATCAAAGAACTAGAAAATAGAGTTGGGCAATGCCTTGTGCAATCCATAACAAAACCACTCGTGATGAACAATAAATTAAAACATCAAATCTTGTGCCAATATGCAAAAAATAGTCAATAGGATTAGATGCCCCTGTAAATTATGAATTGAGCTAAAATTACCTACACAATCATGAAATAACTGAGACAAAAAAACACTACTACATGCATAGAGTAAAACCCCTAATTGTAGGAAAAATATCCTCCCTATAATTTTTTTCTATCACCTCAAGGTTTTGGATATTTTTGAATCTTCAATATTGTTATTAAAATTTTCTAAAATTTGCCTTAAATAAACTCAATATTTCAAAATAATGCTTATGATGTAAAACATGACATACAATTACATGAATGGATATAATACCATATCGGAGTTGAGTCCAGGGTCTAGATAAGTCAAATTCATGAGTAGAGTGAACACATGATCTAATAAAGTACACAACACAAATTATATGAAATTAAATTAAATATAAAAACAAGAATATTACATAAAGTAGGAGACAAAATACCAATCTTACATTCACCCTAGCATTTCATTGAAATGAGGTCCATTTATAGGTTGGGTGAGCGAACTAGTGATTCACTAGACAACTTGAGTCATAGTCTCATCTTCCATGTTTGTATATGGAATTAGGAGAACACTAGTGGGTTGGATGCCTTATTGATGCAAGCACTAAGGAGACTAGGTGGAATGGAGAACCCATCCACCCACTAAATGACCTCGTACACTCACATGTGTATAATGATCTAAGAATGACATAATTATGATGCACTAAATAAGAATAATTAGTCTTATTGTCCTCAAAATAAAATAAGCTAGATAAAACTAAAAAGAGGATTAAAAATCCATGCAAGGGTAAAAAGTCTACAGTAATAATTATATAGATAAAAATGGATAAAAATGGTTGTTCTTGGTGAGAACAGTGCTCCTTCGTAATGTATTGGTGATTCTTGGTAAATATTTTTGAATGTGTATTTGTAATTTTAGGTACCTTTTCTATTAATATGTAACAATATTTTTTAACAAGATCATTTATCTATACAAATTTAGTTTTTACTATGTAAATATGTATAATATCTATCAAAAATCTAAAAAATATTATCCTTAATTGGTAAAAAATGGTGCAATTATAGGATTCTTGCCCAAGTGCATATTTTAATAATGTAAAATTTAATGAAGTTATGTAAATTATAATAGTTTGGATGTCATGTATCTATGACATTCCCCAACCAATATGCCCTCCCCACTTTTGAGATGAGGGAAATGGAATCTAGTGGTTACATTACCTCAAAAGGAAAAGATAACTATAATGTATCATATAAGACTAGCATGTAAAAGTATATATATCAATGAAGATCATAGTATTTAATCATAAAAATCCATAAGATGCATGATATGGATCATGGAAATGTCTACAAATTAATCATAAAATATCATTAAACAAACATTCACAGACACAAGAGCATCCATCATCACACAAAATCGCTCTAATGAGACTAGAAATAAGAAAAATATTAAAATTTCACATACTCTAAGTAATGACATATTCAACTGTCAAAATATTAAAATAAAGCAACATATAGTGGTACATGGTCAAATTAAGGAACATATTCAAATGTTCCATAAGAAATATAATATAAAACATGAAAAAAACACTCAAGAAGGCTACAATGTGAAGTATAAGCAAATGAGATACACATAACATATTAATCCATGCATATATGTGTTAGAAAAATTATAACATAACATAACATATAAATCACACCATGGAAGATGTAAACATGAGTATATCCATGTAAGTGATAGTATATAAGTTCAACATGATAATGGAAAGGTGATCATAAAATAATATCACATGTATTAGTCATGATCAAGGATGCATATACCACTAATTTAGTTTATCATACGTAACCAACATCAGTATGCACATATATCATGTGCTTGGTGTATGCATGTATCAAAATAAAATACGTGTGAAAGATATGCTTATAGAATTAGATGTTATGTACTAAAATAAAGTGTACAACATATATATAAATGAGCTAGTAAACTTGTGTATGTTGTATTTTTTGTACTTTTCACTCTATTTGAATGATTTTATATTTTCTTGAATATTTAATTTTTATTTTGGATATTTTTTTATAACATTTGGAAAGGAAAAGGATAACCTATGATTCCATCTAATTTATGCTCATAGGTATCTCCCAACATAAAATATGGTGCATAAAACAAGTAATACTACCAAGGATTATGCATACATGTCATACTTGAAGCTATCAAAAATGTGGTAATCTATGCATGTATCATAGGAATATGTGGTCCAGAAGAGGGGGTACAAATAGAATATGTATAGTTCTATAATATCAATGGAATGCAATGACTAATATAATGTTCCTCTTTCTCTCTAGTGATGGTAGATTTAACAAAAAATATTATTCCAAGATTCCTTTGATTTTTAGTTCACAATATGTTTTATGTCTTTTAACTTTATGGATATGCCATTACTTTTATTTATTTTTATGGTAGCTAAAGATATACTTAATTTTAATTAATTTTTCTCTAACAATTTTCATTCTTTGGAAAAGGATATAACCTTTCCTTAATGATGAAATGTTATTCAACCTCTATTTCTAGCAACCATTGATCCTACTAAGTATGACCATGATTTGATAAGTAAAATATTGCAAGAATTTGTATTATAAGTAATATAAAAAGTAAGATAAATTTTTTTTAAGCAAATGAAACTTTTATTTGAATTTATCCCATACTTATTAGAATTTCATTACTTTAATCGACATGTTGAAACTTATTCTCAAGGGAACTAATAAATGACATAGAAAACTACTTTCTATCTTGATAATCCATAACCTTGATACCTGTAAATTATTTGCCAAGTACATGAGTGGTGATAGTAAAAGGGACTTGATATGAGTAAAATATCATGATTTCCCCATTTGTAACTAGATTTCTAACTTGAATTGTTTCATCTTGACCTAGATTTACATTTTTAATATTTTATTTCCCTAATTATTCATTTTAAACTATTTTTTATTTGAATTATCCTTTAGTAACCATATCTTATGTTTTGGCACTTGAATTTTAGGATAGGTACTCAAAATTTGAGTTTGTTTCTTAATTGGTGTATTTGTTATATGATCACCACTATATCTGAGACCTTGTATTTCATTATTTAATAAAAGACAATAATTTATATGATGCCCATGATTTATATGATGTGCACAATAGTATTTAGATTTCCTCATAGCATGTCGAAGAGGTAGTTCAATCACTTTATTCTAAAAAAATTATCTTGGCATTTTACATGGACTCTTATTAGCCTTTTGTTCACTTTTTGAATCACTAGTTGTGTATCAATTCTCTTTCAACATATTATTTTGATATGAAACCTTGTTAGGTATAGGATTGATAGATGAGGATGTTGACACATGATTAACACTAGCACATTATATATTTTTTTCATAGGTGATATTATTAGTGTAGGTTTTTATTTTTCCCTATTTATTAATTAGGAAATTTGTATTTCTTGTGCATACATGGAGTTTTACTAAATTTGTGGGATAGGCTAGATTATGTAGAGGTGTGTGTCATAAATGTGTCACAGGTGTCATAAGAATGTCATAAGTACCTCCCTTAATGGGAGATACTTCTCTATTCTTAGTACTTTATCACCACTTTTCACAGAGGAGTTACTGTCTATTCTTGGGGTGCCTTGTCCACCTTTTGTGGAGGAGTTACTTACGTACTCTCCTATTTTTAGTCCTCACTTTGGCCATCTCATGTTAATCAGATTTTGATTTTCTTCATTTTGTCTTGTGAAAGTTATCTCCTTGTGTTATTTTCAAATTGCTTTAGCATCTATGTAATGTACACTTGCTTCAACTTGTGTGATCACGTCTCCATTGCACTCGCATTATCTAAATTTTGGAAACAACTCTGATATGGTATCAGAGAGAACATTAATCATGTGTCTAGTTATGCTTTTAGTTCATTTTGAAATCAAGAGCAGTGGAGTTCTCTTTGTCTTTTTAATTTTCTAGATCTGATCTAAAATAATAATAAAAAATTCAAAATCTTTTTTGGTATCATTTCTTTGGAATCCTTGGCCTTTGGGTGTCTTGGTTGTCTTCACTTCAGAGGCTGGTTCAGCAGTTAGCCTGGGCACCATTGTTGTGTGCAAGAAGTAGAGGGAGGAGCAGATCTAAGCAACTTTAGTCATTTTTTTCCATGCCTACCTTCAACATAGCCACACCTATCTTCTGCCATGCCTCAGACAGGCCGTACGACTAACAGGTTTACAATTGTTTTGTCTTTTCTGCTATTAATTTTGGACTATGTTTTTTGGTGCCCCTCCCTACTTGGCATCCCATGTGGGCCCTTGGACATGTGGTTTCATCAATTTTGTCTTTGCTTTACTTTCTTCAGTTAAAAATTGACTTGTTAAAACAAAAATTAGTGAATTTGACTGAATATTCATTTTTATAGACAGTTTTATAATTTTGGGAGTTTTAATTTTAACTTGTATCTTTGACCTACGAAGATGAAGGGTGAGGCCTGGGTTGGCAAGAGGCTAATTCCCCCTCACACAAACATTCTTTAGATTCTTTATTATGTGCCAAATCCAATGTGTGGTTGTAAGGCCACTTTCTCTCCCATAACAGGCATTTTTAAAATGTTTTAGCATTTTTTTAACAAAAACACTAGTTTATGGGAAAATTGTACCTTTAATATCTTGCAAATGGTAGCTTATATTTGGGTGCCATTTTTTGAAAAAGTGTTTGTAACTCAATTATCCATAGTGTAGGCTTGTTATTTGTCAAAAAATCACTAGTTAATAAAGTTTCTAAAATTTGGGTCTCTCAGGATGCATTTTCCACTGAGTCTGATGTCATGTTTGCTTTAGTCTTGCACTGATTACTCTAAGATACATTTTTAACTAAGTCCGACATATTTTGAGCATGAAATTTCATATTTGATGGGGACTCAATATTTTAGGGGTGTGTGATTGCTTTTCACAACTCGCATATATTTGCTTTCATTCTCCTTTCTGCATAAATTTACAACTTACAATCAACACAACTTCAAATAAATTTAGTTAAGAATGGATTCTTTTCAACTTAAACCTCTAAAACCCTTCAAATATCATTAATGGAAGGTTAAAATGTCAATCATTCTTGGAAGCAAAGGGTTGTATAGGATCACCATGGGTACTGAAGTAAAACCCAACATTGATGCTAAAAAGGTCAAGTGGTACAACCGTAGTGATGAAGCTTATAGATTACTAAGCTTGTCTGTGTCTCTAAAACTTCTCTTCCATTTAGAATCCTCCCAGACTCCTAATGACATATGGGACACCTTAGAAAAGTTATTTGGGAAGATTGATGAGATGAGAGGTCATGAGCTCAAAAATGAACTCATAAGTCTAAGTCCTAGCAACTTTGACATCCTACAAGACTTATTTACTAAGTTTAAGGCCCTTAGATTACAATTGAAAGAATGCAGGATAGAGAAGAAATATGATCAACTTATTCTTTCTATTCTCTTAAAGTTAGGTCCAAGCTATTCAGTCTTTGTCTCCACTTTCCATGCCACAAAAAGTGCCCTTGGCACTACATGGAAAATGCCTTCTTTGGATTCATTCATTGCCGACATGACTAGGGAGCTGGATAAGCTAATTCAAATGGGAACAGTGAAGTCTACTTAACCCCAAGTTTTGATAGTTGGAAATGGTAAGGACAAGACTTTAACAAAGGAGAAGAAGAAAAAGAACAAGGACCAAGAGAAGAAGAAAGAAAACAACAATCCTACCAAAAACAACACTGAGTCTTCATCATCCAATGCTAAACTAAAGAAGGAGAAGGTTAAGTGTGCCTATTATAAGAAGACAGGGTATGATGAACATAAATGCATGAAGAAACAAATAGATCACCTAACTCATCTTCTAGAGAAGAACAACATAGGTGTTCTTGAGTCCATCAAGCAGAATTCATCTACCTAAGATTTTACTAAGGCAAAAAGCAAGGGTAAGGAGAAAGAAAAGGGAAAATCCATTATAGCTCCAATAACTTCTACATCGTCATGGGTCATTGAATCGGGTGCTTCTCACCACATGGGCTCTTAACTAGTTGAGTTTTCATCTTTAGAGCCTTGTAGCATGAATTCAATTAGTTTGGGTGATGACACATCAGTTTTTATTGCAGGGAGAGGGTCAGTTGAAATGGAAGTAGAAACATTCAACAATGTTTTAAGTGTTCCTTCTATTTCAACCAATCTCCTATCAGTGTACCAAATCACTCACATTGGTTGGGGTAGGAGAGTTGAGTTTTCACTAGATTCAGTGGCTATCAAGGAGTTGCATAGTGATGCTATAGTGGCAGTGGGTAGGGCAAATCACCAAGCTAGGTTATACACCTTCTCACATTTTGCATCAGATTCTTCTCTTACAGCATTGCTGACTCATTCAGATGGAGTTATCAAATTATGGCATGAGTGGTTTGGCCACCTTAACTATCGCTATCTTGAGCAAATTTGCAAAAATGACATGGTCATTGGCTTGCCTCATGTCCAATTCTCAAAAGGACTTTGTGAGGGGTGCTCCTTTGGGAAGCATCTCCAAGCAAAATTTGACAAAGGCAAAGCTTTGAGGGCTTTGCAACCTTTAGAGTTAGTCTACAGTGATGTATCGAGACCCTTTTCCAAACCATCTTTTACAAGGGCCAAGTACATCCTCACTTTCATTACTGATTTCTCTAGGTACACTTGGATATATTTTCTCAAACAAAAGTCTGAAGTGTTTGAAAATTTTGTAGACTTCAAGGCTCTTGTTGAGAAATAGAGTGAGAAATCCATCAAGGTTCTTCGAACTGATAATGGAGGGGAGTATGTTAGCATCAATTTTGAGAATTTTGCACCACAGAGGGGATTGATTTGCAGTGCATAGTCACTTACAGTCCTTCATAGAATGGGGTTGTACAAATGTAAGAATAAGTTCTTAAAAGAGATGGCTAGTTATATAATTCACTCCAGATACTTAGCACCATAGTACTAGGCCAAAGCCATCAATTTTTCTTGCTACATTCAAAATAGTGTTCCTCACCAAAATTTGAAAGGGATAATACCATTTAAAGCTTGGCATAAAAGAAAACTTGATGTTGAGCAACTTAGAGTTTTCAAATCCCTAGCCATGGCTGACATTCTAAAGAAGAAATGCAAAGCTATGGAATGACAGTCTAAGTCTTGCATCTTTGTAGGATATCTAGATGGTATTAAGGGATATCACCCTCTAGATCTAGTCACTAATGAGTTGTTCATCGAGAGAAGTGTCCATTTTCAGGAAAGTCCTAGAGACTCAACACTTGACACTTCTTCTCCCTCATCAGATCTACTTCTTCATGATGATTCCTCATCATATTTAGATTAGCCATAGTAGGTTCTTGAGCTAGAGACATCTTCTTCTTTGAGTTCAAATAGCGAGAATAGTGATGTAGTGTCATCCACCTCTAGTCAATCAAAGGATGAGGAGTTAGCACCTGACTCACCCACTTATGGGCCACTTTGGGCTAGATAGACACTTGAGAGTGCTAGCACTTGGGCAGGAGATCTCATAGATGACAGTCATACTAGGAGGATTTTTAGAGAGATCCACATGCCTTCTTTACTTCAATTTTAGATCCACAAACTTTTCAAGAGGCATCGGGGGTGCCTGAGTGGGATAGTGCTATGGAGGAAGAATATTCTTCCTTAATCAAAAATTTCACATGGGACTTGACTTCACTTCCTAATGAAAGAAAGATGGTTTGATGTAGGTGGATATATCAGACCAAGTTTGTCATAGATGGGTCAATTGATAAGTATAAGGAACGATTGATGGCTGAGGGTTTCTCATAGGTGGAAAGGCATTGACTACTCAGAGACCTTTGCACCCATTGCAAAGATGACTTCTATCTAACTCACCTTGGCTATTACTACAAAACATGGTTGGGATGTGCATCAGATGGATGTGAAGAGTGCCTTTCTTCATGGAGACCTAGAGGAGGAGATCTACATGGAGTAGCTTCCAAGATTTATTCAAGATTATTCCTTAGTATGTAAACTTAAGAAATCTATCTATGGCCTCAAATAGGCCCCTCAAGCTTGATATGCCAAGATGGATTCCTTCCTTCTCATAGTAGGTTTCACTAGGTGCCATTCTGATCCAAATGTCTATTTCTTATGGCATGATGATTCGCTCTTGATTTTGGTTCTATATGTTGATGACCTTTCAATCACTGAGAGTTCTTCATCGGCTATTGTAGTAGTGAGGGCATCTCTTTAGGATATATTTGACATGATAGACTTGGGTTTGTTGCACTACTTCCTTGGCATTGAGATCTCACAATCAGATTCAGGGATTTCTCTTGCATAGCCTAAGTATGCTCTTGACTTATTGGCTCAGTTTCACATGGTTGATTGCAAGCCATCTCTGATTCCCTTTCTATTAGGAGTCAAGATTGAGGTTGATTATTCTTCACCATTGGTTGATGCCACTCGGTATCGACAAATTGTTGGTAGTCTCATCTACTTGACTCACACCAGGCCTAACATATCATATACAGTGGGACATGTCTCCAAATTCATGCATGAACCTCATGAGCTACGTTAGAAAGTAGCTAAGAGGAACTTACATAACATATAGGGTTCACATAGATACATGATTCATTACAAATTTGGCATAGAGGTTGACTTGGTTGGATATATAGATTCAGATTGGGCTGGCGATTCATAGACTCACAAGTCCACTTTTGGTTATAGTTTCTCTCTAGTATCTAGTCCTATCAGTTAGTCTAACAAGAAACAGAATGCTATTACTATATCATCCATAGAGGTAGATTATAGGGGAGCTGTTAATGCAGCTACTAAGGCTATTAGGCTTCAAGGGATTCTTTCTGAATTTGGCATTCCTATCAGGTAGCCCACCATCATTTATTATGATAACCAGAGTACCATTCAAATTTGTAGGAATTTAGTTCAGCACCAATAGACCAAGCACATAGAGATTCACATGCATTTCATTCAGGAGCTTATTCATAGTCAAGTCATTGACTTGATATTTTGCCAATCTTCAGAGTAGGTTGCAGACATCTTCACCAAACCTTTCACTGAGAGTAAGTTCATTCATCTATGAGCTCTTCTTGGGGTATGGTCCATATCTACAGTAGCATCATCTTTAGGGGGCAATCTAGCATCTTCTTTTCTTTTATGTCTCTCTTTTTGGGGGGAGTTTTCTCCTTTTCTCTATCTTATGGGAGATTGCATTTGTACATGGTACCTCATCAAGCCTAGTTGGCATGACCCATTTTATATTTCCACACTACCCACCTAAGCTACACTTATGGGGAGGTATTAGTGTAGGTTTTTATTTTTCCCTATTTATTAATTATAGAAATTGTATTTCTTGTGCATACATGGAGTTTTCCTACATTTGTGGGATAGGCTAACTTATGTGGAGGTGTGTGCCATAAATGTGTCATAGGTGTCATAATAATGTCATAAGTAACTCCCTTGATGGGAGTTACTTTTCTATTCTTAGCACCTTGTCACCACCTTTCATGGAGAAGTTACTGTTTATTCCTAGGGTGCCTTGTCCACCTTTTATGGAGGAGTTACATACTCTGCTATTTGTAGTCCTCACTTTGCCATTTCATGTTAATCAAATTTTAGTTTTCTCTATTTTGTCTTTTGCAATTTATCTTCTTGTGTTATTTTCAAATTTTTTTAGCATCTATGTGGTGTGCACTAGCTTCAACTTGTGTGATCACGTCTCCATTGCACTTGTATTATCTAGATTCTGGAAACAACTCTGATATATATGTTTTTTCAATAGCATCATATTTGGACTAAAATACTAATTTTGATTTTATAAATCTCATATTAATTTTCTCATAGTATTGATTTGATATTTAATATCTTCAAAAGAACAATATCAAGGTTTTTCAGATTGAATAGGTATACACATACCATCTAAAGAATAATTTTTATGTGGAGGGGTTTGATGAAGGATATATTTATTACCCTAACTTTAAATCATAGGATGGGATACCTTGCCCCTTAGAGCAGTGATAATATGGACATGATTAAATGGATATTAGATACCATCTTCCTTAGGTTTGTGAAGAGAAAGACATTCATTTTCATCCATTTTAAATGTTATAAATACAAATATGAGAACAAGAGAAGAGAGTCATTCAATTTATATGGAACAACCCAACATGATATGATTTATCAAAACTAAATATTTATTATATTCTAAAACCTTAGAAGGCTAACAATCCTAGGGTAAGATATAAGTTTCCAAAGAAGGCACAGAGGTCAATTTCACAAAATGTTTAATCATTTTGGATTATGGTTTTATTTTGGCTTGAATTGATAGAATAGCCTATACACAAGTATGGATAAAACTATTCTAGAGTAAGCCAAATAATTGAAAACTAATAAAAATGAATATTTAGAATTAAAGCGTTGATTTATGCTAAATATAGAAATCACACTCAAAAAAGTATTTGATTGCATAAATATAAAGAAGAGATAGTTCTTAGTTTATTTGTAAATTCATAGGCAAATCTGAGAAGTGCATAGTTATAAATAGGTAGGGATATGATCAAGATCCAGTCATCAGATTATCAAAATATTTTTTCTAGAAGCTTGGATAGTTATGCATGGCTTGGGACACTTGTGTTAGTGTAGGTGTCTTCATCCCAACATAGATACTTATTACATAATAATCACTACATTGTGGAGAGACCATTGGAATACTTATAGGTTTTTTTCCACCTTTCAGTTGATATAATTTATTACTGCACATAGGCTATCAATAACTATTTATTAATCAAACATTAACTCTTCACCTTAAGTATTTTTACCTTTCTAAAAATGGGTTATTGGGTTTACAGTCTTGACTTGAACATAGGATATGTTTGTCAATGAACGCTACATACATAGACAATACTCCAAATAGGGTATTAGACATATGTAGTTCTCCCCTCTAGCTTATTGTCTTGTGTGTATATAATTATGCAATATAGTATATGGAAAAACATGCAATGATCTATCTTGGAACTTTATAAAAACTACCCATGGGTTGTTCTATGAGTTATACAACCTATAATATAACTACTCTGGTCAATGATATAGAAATAAGGAAGAATAGGGATTAGAATTTAGTTGTGTAATCAATTGAGTGAGATTGAATATGTTCTTTCTTGGTATTTTCTAGATGAATAATGAGTAGGCCAAGATTTATGTTTATACAACATCTTTTGCAAATATCTCATAATACTATTTAATAAGGAAAATAGACCAAGCCATATGTTTTGAAAAAAATTTAGTCTGGATGAATTTTAAGGATGTGTTACTTGATAATAATCTAGACACTTGTGTCAACGCAAGTGTCCTTATTTTGGATGTAAGTGTCCAATAGGCTATGAAGCTACTAAGAATTTGAAACTCATAAGGAGAGATATATATCAAGTTTTATGCTTTCCATATAATGCAAGAGATTTGGGTCATAAAATAATAGGGTTAGAAAATAAGATAATTAATTATACATAATGAGATGGAAAATGTGAATCATTTAGTAGTGTGGTGGTTATGAGTTAAAGGGTAGAGCCTCAATAGGTCTTTGTCAAGTATATAATATTGAGATGCTATATAAATCATATTTTAGAATATAAAATATGGACAATATTAACATCATCGTAAGATCTAAGATATACCATGCCATGTGTCACTTCTAGATCTCTTGCTCATGTTATAATACATGTTAGTATACCTCAAACATAGGAGGAAAACTTGTTCACATGCAAAAAGTCCAACCATCACTTAGGCATAATATGAATCATTCTTGTGATCATGCATTTTCTTAATTGTCATATGTTTTAAATTCATACTTTTAATGCTTTATATTAACATCCATTGCACCCCAAGTAAAGGGAGAGAATGAAAAAGGATGAATGAATGTACATGGACATCTCTCGGACTTTAAATAATTTCTTGACTATTTGACATCAATTGATCTTTGAAAACACGTCTATTTACTAGGAAAATAATATTGGAAGTATTACCCCATTTTTGTCATAGCAATCCTCATTCTCAACCTTTATTGTTATTCATTACTTAGAAACATAAGCTATGAAGTGTCTTACAATTTTTGTAATGGAAATCCTAATTTTCAGTCATATCGTATAATCTACACATATGTAACTATACATTATTCTCTTCATTGAATAGAAATAAAATTATTATTCTAAACCTTTTGTATTTGAATGTTTAACATATGTAAGCAATTATTTTAGACTCAATTGTATGTTCTATAATTCTGAATTTGTTTGGAACAAAACTATGTACTTTGAATAGGTGTAGTTTGTCCTTCGTACACATCTTGTGTGCCATATCGGTCACAATCTATTATTTGCATGATTCTATAAAGTAATGACAAGCAGTTCAATGAAAACCAATTATTAATTATAGAATTCATTGAAGCACATAATTTTATTCTTAAGTACTCATATTTAGGTTTATAGACATAGTAAAAGTTGTTGGCTTGTATGTTGTTGGAGCTTCTCCAGAATTAAGGAGGTTGTTTTTCATATCATTACCATCTTGGGGCCTCACAAATATCAATATAGTTTGTTAATTCTTCTATTTAATGAAAGCCCAATAACATATGTTGTTTTTGCTTAATTTTTAAAACATTGCTGCCCAAAGAGGCAAAGAAGAAGAATTCTCATTTGTATGTGTGTGGAGCAAGAGATGAAGAAACCGAGCAAGGTTTTTAGAGGTTAAGATACTATGGGAATACAAACATTTAATTATTTCGATCATGTCTGTAACTACGTCCAGATAGGAGAATAATTTGGGTTTTGCATAGTGGCATGGTATGGTCCAAGCATCTGGGCTTGTCAATTTTTTTGATTACCTTCTTGACACTTTTAAATCTACATTTCTGTTATCACCCTCTCAAAACTGCCACAGATTATTAAATAAAATCAGATAATCTTAGACAACTTTTAAATTTGGAATCAATTAACTAAAAGTAATTACTTTTTGAACATGGTATATAACTTATTTAACTGTAATTTAATTTAATTGAGTATTTGCATTTAAATTTATTGGGTACTTGTGTTTCAATTTAATTGAAAAGTGAATATCCATATTGCAGGTACGTGCTCGCGTTAATATTGTGAAAAAAATGTTATTTTTCGCTTGATCATTTTTATGGACATAACTTCCGGCGTGAAAGACGTTTTCTAGCTTTGGCTTCTCTTGCTTGCCCTCATGTGAGGGCCTATAAAAATATTTGTCAGAATGTGCTCTTGGGAAACATTGTTATAAATATGATATAGCTCTTATAAAACAACTGAGAGTTAGAAACTCTTATATTTCGTATTGGAACAAACTAAACTGCTCATTGTATATAATAATTGAAGAAAATATACAGAGCTCGGTGGATATGACTATATTAGGCTCTTTATATATGAACTGTTGCCTTAATTTATTGTAAACAGGGTGTGGGATATAATAAGTCGTCGAAAACCAGTGGTAGATTTGACTTGGATGAGGATTTCAGACATCAGAGATTGAGCGGTGGATCCATGTGAAGCACGAGTGTCATGGCTGTAGTTTTGTTTGTCACCACGCCTCTGTGCAGAGCAACTCTATACTTTCTTTTGCCCATTTTCTGCACCATCACAAATTCATTTCCTAGTATACTCAGTTTAATCATTGTATTAACAAATTACATGAAATTTAAAGCATAGAAAAGAAAGTTACACGGCTACTGACAACAAGAGATTCGCCAAGGTTGATAACAAGAGCATTCGGTATTGGAGCAACGGAGATCTAACGCCCATCTTTCTTCTGAACTTGCAAGCCATCGCAGACATTATCTTGAATCAGAATAGTAATAGCCGTGGTCTGTATGTGCGTGAGTGCCGAGCACTTTATCGGGTTGTGGGCAAGGTGGATAGTAATTAGCTCTGTAGAAAATATTGTACTCTTCAAATTGCTTGCCCACATCAATGCCCAAATCCTCCGATATAATCATTAGCAAACGCCACATAAGTTTGCTGCACTCCTCCCCTAACTTTTCTATTGTCTCTCTGCAAGCTTGAAAAACTGCACATTAGATAACGTCTAACCAAATTATTCTGAAATAAATGTACAATAAATGTATTGTATGTTACCTATACTCTGGTGGTTTTGAGGGCCACAAATGACTAGCTTTGAGCGAATCAGGAGCGAGGAAGGCATAGAGGGAAACCATCCAGTCAGTATGCTGCCCTCTGAACCCGTCTGTCCGACCATACCCAGCAATCTGATCTGCTTTACCGTTTTCTCGAGCCCATTTCATTTTCTCTTCTATTGGAAGTTCAAAGAAGGCTCTTGCAACTTTCCTTGCATTCTCCACCATATCCGCAGCAATACCATGATTCACCACCTGAAAGAATCCCCACTCCTGGCAGGCAGCAGAAATGTTGTGTTTGAACTCATGTTCAGGCCCGCTCAGGTCAACAAATGGTAGTTCTTCGAACACGCCATCTTTGTCTTCGTTCAAGGACCTATCTTTATTGCCCTCAACTAGAAACTCGCTAGGCACTTCACCACTTAGGTTCTGAACGTAATTGTGGACTAGAGTGGAAGCCATCTCAAAAATCAAGTTTTCAAGTTATGATATAAAGACGTAGATATATAGGCACAATTCATGTCAGCTGTGTCATGGACAGCATTGCATGGTGACTGTGGAATGGACAGCTATGAAAGAAATTTCACAGAAAATGTAGTTATCAAAGACGAGCGTCCTTTGGATTAAACTGTCCATGGATCCCATCTCAAAAATCAAGTGTCTCAAAACTATGGATTAGAGACGTACGTATAATAAATGCATAGCATGGAAGCTGTGAAATGGACAACGGTGAAAGTGATTTCGAAGTAAATGTCGCAAAGAAAGAAGAACGTGCCAGGACTTTTCTGTGCTGCGAAGCCATCTCAAAAATCAAGTGGCTCAAAGCTATGGATTGGAGACGTACATATCTAAATACATTGCATCACAGCTGGGAAATGGATACATAATCCAAAATATAAAGTGGCTTCGGTGAGATATTAATTCAAACTGAATCATAACTTCCCAAAGGAAAAATTCGAAAGATGTTAACGTTGAATGGTCCAATTCAGCAACAGAAAACCCGTGGGCGGAAACAAAAAAAATCAAACAGTAAAAATGTTTATCTTGCTACTATGGCGGATGTTGGGAATGGATTGTTGTAGGTGGTCTAACCATTACTTGAAATTAAAATCGGGTTGTTTCTATAATAATATTATTCAACATTTGTTAATTATTAGAAAATGAAGATTTTATTTATATTTTATAATCTTTTGGTTGTGGTTTTTTTTTAAAAAAATTAATAATTAAAAAAAAAAAACAGAATCATGTCTTCAATTACATATCCTATCATTCCAAATAATATGGCTTAAATTTGGTAATCGACCCTACATGACATCAGCTTTTTTTTTTATCATAATTATTTTTCAATTTCGCTTTCCAAATGTTAATATAACTCATAATATTAGAAGCAAACATTAAAAAAATCAAAAATTAAAAAAATAAACAAATTTTTATATTTTTTATAGTTTATGTGAAATTTTATTTTGCATTTAATATGGTTTCTTATAAAAAATTTATTGTGTTTTACAAACAAAAAAAAAATACAAGATCATATGACAATCAAATTTAGACCTTGATCGCAATCCACATATTTTTTTAATTTTATGTTGAAATTATTGTTATATATGAAAAACAATCTTAAACGGTATCTAGAGAGAAGCATTGTGATGAACACTTGAACATTTGTCATGTTGGTTTAAACCTAGGGTTTTAATCATAATGTTGTTGTTTCTCATGGTTCTGTATGACTATCTTACCAAAATTAATTTTATTTATTTATTCAATCCCTTTGTTCTACCCTTTGCCCAAGTACCTTATTTAATGGGTCCCTCTTGGGAGCCCACATCATTGGTTGCAACTCAAACTAACGGAAGCAACAATAACAATGAAGTGGGCTCACAAGTTTGTTCTAAAGGTTTTTTATGAGGTAATGTACCCCCTGCTGAAAAATATCCTCTTCATGTGTTGTATGATTTTATTAGTTATGATAGTGCCTATAACTAGCTTGAAACTCATATGCTCATTGGATATTTTGTGAGACATATTTGTGATGAATCTATGATTCATAATTGGGCACGGACTAATTGGCACCTTCAAGGCATTGAAGTTGTGGGGATTCAAAATTATGAAGGGATTACCCCTTTTAGATTTTAAAATCAGGAATAATGTGATGTTATTGATAAACATGGCCCATGTTATGTCAGAATCTCACTAATTGTCTTCTCTGATTAGACCAGCGACATTTTCATCTCAGACAAACACAAAGTTAGGGTCCCTATCGAGATTGCACTCCTTAGCTTATCTATGTTTTTTTGGACATTATTGGAATAATTACTTAAACTAGTAGGTTGTTTCATTTATTTTGAAAGTAGCCTCTTTTTATCATTTTCCCTTAAAGTGCATCCATGGTGAGGTTGACATCATGCAAGACCACTATAGAAGTAGTGATATTTATATTAGCGAGTAAAGGTTTACCCAAAGGGTCACGTATATTAAACATCCTAACACTTATTTCAAGTGCCAGGTCTCAAACCATATGGTTAGGGATTACTTATTTATGGCCACTTCAAACCCTCCAACCAAGACCACACTCAAAACCACTCACCCAATAAGGAAACTAATGATGGATGGTAGGTAGTGGGTCAAATGAATTATCATAATAATTAAAACCCCAAAGCCCCTACCATCAACCCTAAGTTGTCCAGTTATGCTAGTGTGGTCATCTCATCACCCCTATCCATTCTCAGTATCCTTAACCAAACCCCAATCTAGCTATGATAATTTCTCCTCAGTATTTCAATGCATTTCTAAAATCCCATGAATCCTTTAATGTCAGTTTCTCTCTTTTCCAACCACAAATTGCATAGTCATAGAAGCCTCCAATTTGGTTCCCCAAGCATGAGATATTCCCCATTATAAACATTGGGGACTTGATGCTCATGGAGTCCTTCTCCTATAAGTGTTGAGGATGCATTATTATAGACTAAATGATGAAATTTTATATTTACATATTTTATAGTCAATAAAAATTATCAACAATTCTAATGTAACCACTTTAAAGTTTTGTAAGGCTAAGAGAGTGAATCCATGAACCTCAATTGGTTCAATGAATGTTTTCTCTTGAAATGTTCATGGTTTAAATGAACCAATATGTAAGTCGTTAGTTCAATATAGTTTTCATAGTTTTTTATATATACACATCCTCTATCTATAAGATGAGAAAATAAATGGTTTGAATATCAAGATGGAACCTAAAATAATATAGTCAAGTGCTACTTGTCATATGTTTACACATTATGTAGGATGTGGCAGTGTCATTATAATGATTGTGCTACCTTCTTCATAATTTTTTAGAGAGAATATGGAGTGGACCCATCTAGCCATGCACTTTAGAAATTTTTAATTCCTGATGGGAATTTCCTCAATGTTATCAACCTTTATGGTCCCAATAATTTCATTGAATTGGTTTCAATGTTTATATGGTTAGAATAACACCTTCTTATGACCCAATGCATCCTTAATAGAGATTTAAACATGATTGAATCACCTGAGGATAGATAAGGAATCATATCCATGAGGTGTTGTGTTGGTGAGAGGGAATTTAGTTGTACATATGCAATAAGCTAGGATTCTTTGACCCAAATCATCATCATTTGGTAACTTTTCCAACTGCCTAATTAACTTGTTTGAATTTTCACCATGTAATAAAAATAATTCTTAAAAGGATTGAATGGAATTTACTTTCATATTATAGCATATTTTCCTTTTCCCAGAAGTATTATAGACCTATTACTATTATTCCAAATGTCATCCTCTTTGACCACATGCCCATCAAATTTTATATTCAATGGTTTGATCCTTTGTTTAATATATGTAATAACCATTTTTATCTCAATACTTCCCATTTATATCATGCTCAAACCTTAGAACATAAAAAGAGAGTGTATAAATTAGTCCCTTTCCCTTTGAGAGATATTGCATAGATCGATTAGTGGGAAGCAAAAATCACTTGTACCATGATTTTTCTCTATTGTTTGATAATGAGTTTGCTCTAATCAAGAAGAGATTTAATTAAGTTAAGTTTATATGTGAGACTTCAACCACTTTTGATAGGACTTGGTATAGGATTCTTTGGATGGGGTTTTACATAATAGAGAGTCCAAATTAAGACATCAAATCCACCTATCATATATTCATAAGGATTACAATGTTCAAATTAGAGTTTGCATCCATTGGCTCAAAATTAGGGATCTAGTCTCTAAAGACGTTTTCAATAAATTAACACCACATCACATTGTGTTTAAAATTAAAGCTATCAAGGATGATGGTGAACACATTACTTGCCTCCCAAGCAACTTGCAAGAATTTTTAAAGAACCCAAGCAACTTGCAAGAATTTTTAAAGAACTATAATGAAGTAATTCATTCCCATTTCTCTTTTGATGCTAAAAAAAGATCTAAGGTGATTCTAAATGAGTTTTATTATTACCTTCTAGGATCTCTCATAAACAAAATATAGAATGTGATAAGTATGTTTATATTAAGGAGATTCACCAAGATGCCATGGTATGGTTCAAGATAAAGCCCTGGGAACTGATACCTTCCGTTGTGAGTTATATCAAATTCTTTGGAACTCCATGGGACATAATTTTTATAGAGTTAATTTGGAACCTCTCACTAAGGTTTGAATGGGTAAAATAATAAATCAAGGTAATATCAAGCTCATCCCAAAAGTTAGAGACCATGAAATTATTACCAATTAGAGAACTATTACACTTTTGAATATTTCCTAAAAAACAATAGTTAGATCCTTGGCCCTTAAAATCAGGTATATCCTCCCTATTATTTTAATTCATGAATCATCTAGTTTCATCCAAGGAAGATACACTCTTGACAACATTATAGTGGTTTGGAAAGGAATGGGATGGGCAAGGGTCTCTAATAAAAGCATCTTGTTCATGAAAATTGAGTTCAAAAAATTTATGATAGGAATGAATGGCTCTTTATTATATCTATGTTACGAGCCTTTGTGTTTGATCCTTTATTCATTTACTATGTTTAAAACTTTTTTCCAAGATGCCTTGAATTGTCTCACCATTAATGGCCATAAATATAAGAGTTTTTGTCTCTTTTGCTCTATAAGACATGATTTCCTTTTTCCCAACTCATTTTATATTATTTTTTATGATGGTTTTGGATATTTATTAGGTTTTTATGTGTCTAGAGGTATTGTTATAGGAATATTCCATGCCAATACACAAGAAATCTAGCTCATCAATGGGATTTTTTTTGAGTCATTTATTACACTTTAAGAGGAAGAAGTTGTGAAGAATGTTTTTGTGTGATTACATATTTTTTGTCTCACCTTTTGTTCTAAAATTCCATGGCCTAAGACTTAAAGAATTAAATAATGTTATAATCATCTACCCAACAATCTTAAGTGTTATCAATAGAAGATGATTAATCATGGAAAGATGTGTAGATTATTGGCTATTACTTTTGCTTATTAGGTGACCCTAGATTAATTTTAGAATTGTCTTATTCTTAGAGTGGAAAATAAATTATCCCATTGTATTATCGAACACCTCTATTTCAATGAAAAAGTTTATATTTATTCAAAATTTATTGTAACTAGTCATGTCTACTACTACTCTTATTGGGATCCTCCCAGAGTAGCCCACATAAATTTTGAAAATTATCTCATATATTTTCTTTAGGATAATTATGAAATAAAATAAGGATTAGATATAATGGATTGGGATGTTTACTACTAGCCTAGAGAAGCAAGAGGACTATGTCTTATTGATATTTTTAATAAATAGGTCTTACCCATTGTGCTAAGTGGGTTGATAAAGATGTACAAGAATAGGAAGATTGGAAAAATATCCACTACAATTTTAATTATTTTAAATGTCCATTTGGTTGAAATGTTTTACAAAATTTGGAGTTATAAAATTTTCTTATTACCTAAGCCCCAGTTAATGTCACATATTATTTTATGGTTAAAACTATATGGAAGTCCTGGAAAATAATTAAGTAATGGCTAAGGTTGAAAGGGGATGGTTTTCAGTCAAGTACTTTTTTTTATCAATATTTACTCTCATGGTTGGTGGTGATTACCATACATGAGAAACCCTTGGAAAATAGCTCTAGACTCAATATCTCTTTATTTTCTATCAATTTTGGGTAATTTATTAGATAAATGTTCTATATATTGGCTCATTTTTCCAAAAAAATTAACTAAATTTAGGTTGTTGACTTAAAACTTTTATTCTATTTGTGAGATTTAGATGGATTCCCTAAAATATTATTTGAAAACATTTAGCATTCAAGTGTTTCTTAAGTTGTTTAAATACTATAAATGGGATATTTACAAGTTAGTGCTTTGTTCTTAACCCCAATTTAGTTATGAAAGGTTATATCATAGCGTTGATCCTTGGCCAATGGTTAATAAAATATGGAATACCAAAAAAATTCATTCCTTTCTGAATATGAGGTTACAAACTATTTATTCTATTATGGTGGAACCAAAAATAATAATTTTCCCTAGTTCATCATGCCCCAAGAGCGTCTTGAAGGAGATAGGGAAATTTTTGGTGGCCTATATTAAAGAAAATATGAAGGTCATTAGGCAAATCAGATATATATTAGTGGTGAATTATGTTAAGGCACATAATATTGTATGTGAATTAAGATGTGTCACATAGTGAATTCATAATTCATTATGCATATGAAAGACATTTTTTCTATAAGTGGTATGATTATATAATATAATTTCTTGACTACATAGTGTAATCACGTGAGTGCATAATGCAATCATGTGACAAGATAATGCAGTCAAGCGACTACCTAATGCAACCAAGAGAGTCTTGATTTCATTATACAGTCACCTAACTACATAATGTCATCATTTGACTACACTATGTTTTTACCCAATTACACTATGTACTCTCCCAACTACATTATGCATTCAGAGTTTGATTACAACTCCATTTACTAATCAACCTTCCCCTCATGTTACCAATATAATGTAATACACAGTCTTAGGATTCAACATTGATTTAATTGAAAAAAAATGTTATCATTGTCATTCTTACAATATATATTATTTGTAGTGGAACCATCAAAGTCTGTAGTGCAACCAACATTGGCTACAACTTCTAGAGTTCATTTTTGAATTGATACAACAAGGTGCACGAATGAATTAAATGTTTTTATTTTTACACAAATTTATTTTTATTAGAAAAATATAAAATAATATTAATAATCAAGGTTTGATATTTTTTATTTTTATGCAATTTGTAAGGCCTTCTTCTTCTCCTTATCAAAGGAGAAATTTCCAATTCCAATGACTACCGCCACTAGCCAATCCTATAATACACAAAGTGGGAATTATTTAGCATTTTCTTTAGAGAGTGGTGGTATAATGTAATTTTAAGCACCAAAGTTTCCAAACATTTCAATGGGTGGTATCCCTAGTATGTTGGGAACCACTACATATTTGAAAAATATTGTTCTTGATGAGGAGTTCATGGGGATTGATAGTGGCATATCCATAACATTTATAATACTCAATATATAATTTAGGGCAACCATCTAATAGATCAATCATAGCCTCGATCCACACCTGATAGTACACCTAGTAGATATGCACTTGAGGAAACTCTTTAAAATGATGATCAATACACTTTTTTCCAATTTCTAATTTATTCATAGATAATACTAAGGCCCTTATTAGTGAATGTATTATCACTATCCTTCATGAAATAAGAACATGAGAATATATGGAAAATGTATTGATAGAGGAAATATATATGTGTTTTCACAACCACAACCAAAGTGATCAGTTGTATCCAATGGTTGAACATTAGTCTTTAAAAACTAATGTTTTATTCAACTAGGAAATTTATGGTACTATTGTAATGAGTAACAAATTTAATGATAATTTTATTGATATAAAATTTATAGGATTGATAATTTGAACACACAATGATAAGAATACTAAAACAAATAGAAAAAAACCAGAATCCATGTTGATCTCATGAATACAAAAAAATAAAAAGCCAAGGTAAGTATATGTTTATTTTTCAATAAAATTCATTTTTTATGTTTAACTAATAAAAAAATTCTATGAATTTATAGTGAAATTATAATAATTTTTAGAACCAAGTTGTCATCCTTGAAATAAATTCAAATAGTGCATGAGGAAATATATCTACAATCATCTATTTCAAGGAAAAACTTATTTTATTGAAAAATTAGAATAACACATTAACAAAATCATTAAATAACATGACTTGGACCTTGAAATCTTTTTTAGATAGAGAGATGAAAAGGACCCTTCCTTACGATCATATGGATATTCTATTATATATCAAATGGAATGTATTGTGAATATTAATACTATAGTAAAAGATCTTATGGAGTCAGGGATCCTTTTAGAGGTGACTACTTCTAGCCAAGTGGATGCTTAGGCTAGTCAAGGAATGAATACTGCCACCCAAGTTTCAAAAGTTTCAATTTAGAATTGTATTTTTTTGTGATGTAAGTGTTATTTTGAATTGTATTATGTTTTGATTTGAATAATAATGAAATTTATATTGAGGTTGATCCTAAACAATATATTATGTAATAATGGCTTCCATACTTGAATTGTTTATTTATATGAATGTACATGGTCTTTTTGTTTGAATCAATAAAATGTTTTATGATTTTGGAATTTAAGTGGGTAGTTATCCATTATGTCTATTGGTTTATTGCATGGTTAAATATTATTTCTTTTTATTTAACAATATAAATTTTGTTTAAAGGTGTAAAAATATAAAATATCTTACTATTGATAAATATATTTTTCTTTTAATTTAAGAATATAAATTTAGTTTAATGGTGTAAAAATATAAAAGAGCTTACTATTTGATAAATCAATACTATTTCATTTTAGAATTACTATTTTAGAATGTTATAGATTATAATTGAAAAGCACGTGCAAAATTTAAAAAAAATCATAAATAGAAAATGTTGTTAAATAAATTAATAATAAACTGAAAATACTCTTAAAGAAATGAATTATATAATACTATTAAATAAAAAAATATTGATCACATCACTACATTTAGCTCAAATAGATTTAAAATATATACAAAGTAAAATTTAGGTAGTTGAAACAACCCTTCTACAACCTATGTTTCATTGTACGCATTTTTATGTACTATTTTAGAACTATTTTTAGTAAATTATTTCATACCTCTACTAGTGAATCTTCTTCTTTAAGCTAGATAATTTAAAATTAAAATCTTTCTTTCATATGAAAATGCATCAAATTCATAACATGAAGCATATAACTTCAAACATGTGTCAAGATTTCTATCCAATCTATTCATATGCTTTGATTTAATAAAATATAATGCACAAAATACCCTTTCATCTTCCATGGACCCAAAAATCATCATATAGCATAATTCATACAATTAAAAATATTCACTGATAGTTTCTTGTAGAGTACTATTACGATACATTTTCTTCCACAATGTTGTAAAAACCCTTATTTATGCTGGTTCATTTAATGACTGATATTGTTCAATCATTGTAATTCATAAAATTTTAGACTATTTTGTCAATAAATCTTTTCAAAAAATATCTTCAAATTTAACTCCATTAATTCCTATAAGGTTTTTGAAATGATTGATGAGAGAACCCATGTCTTTGATAAATAAAACATTTTTTTATTTCCTCACCCTCTACAATGTTCCAAAATATAGGATTCACCCTCCTATAGCTTCAAGCAATTCATCCCTTTGAAAATAATCTCAAATTTATTCAAATAAACTTTCTAAAATCTCTCTCAATTTTAATTATGTCTCATATATCACATTATCATATAGAATCTATGTTATTGGTACTTTTTAAGTTACTTCTCCTACCACATTAGTTCATATTTGAAAAGCATGAAGTGGTATCTCTTTTCCATTCATGAGAATATAGAGATAATCACTAATGTTTAATTTTAAATAGTTTTTAGGTTCTTTATATCTATTAAATTTTTCCAATTATCAAATATTGTCCTTTTAAAACTATCTTTTGATTATTATAACATATCAAAATATTGACAAACCAATTTCCTTAAGTGTATGAAATCAACAATATATATCAATCTCTCTTGTGCATGTTTCATCAATAAATGAATTTATTTCAACATGGGCAAAATAACACACAATGTTAGAATTGTTTTGATGTCTATAAAATGGTACAACAAATCTCATCCCTTGTTTACTTTTATCTAGTATTTAACAATAAAACACTCTAACGATGGATATTCTAAAAATATTCTACATGCAGGTTTATACAAAGAAATCCATCTGCTATAAACATAATTTAAAAGTTTTTTCCAATAAGTCACTCTAATTGATTTTTCTTTAAATTCTAGAAACATTTTCGAACTAATTGAAATGTATATGTGTAGGTCACGAATAAGTTCCTCCACTTTTTCTATGTTTTTAAAGGTGCCTATAATTTTATAAGAATGATTCATTTGGTGTTCCATGTAATGTATTATAGTCACATATGGGGAATCTAATATTTTTATTTGAATACAGATACCTTTTGTATTCCACTCCATTATAGATACACCATCTACACTTGTACATACTATCTTTTTACCTACATCATAATAATCTATCCTACAAATATCCTCAAGTTAGAAATAACAAATTTGTAGAGGTTTTTAGCATTGAAATTTGACATCATTTTATTTAAATATAATATTTGAGGTTGTCTTGAGTTGTTCTCAAATGTATAAGCATGCATTCAAACCTTTGATGTTATGTCAATTATTTTTACCTCCTCAATAAACAATGAAATAAACTATGTTATTTTTACATTATGTTTCAAATCTTCCTTTCCAATTATAATGAGGAATTTTACCAGCTCCCAAGAACTACAATCTGAACAATGTTATTAGGGAATGTTATGCAATATAATATGTTAAATAAAATCTTGTAATACAAAAAATTAGAGATTGATTTACCTCTTTTAAAAATGTAATATAAAGTGCAAAGTAGTATATTTTTGGCAATTAGATTGACCTGATCAAATTTTATAAACTAGGTTATGATTATTCTTCCTTTTTAAGTGAGATGTTGATGCTTATGATTATTTTTATACTCATTTACATAACGTTAATGCGTGCATTCTTTTACATTTTTCCATCATTGTATTTTGCTGACTCATATATTTTGCCATAATGTTTCTCAATTATGTCCAACTTGAGTTGTATTTTATAGACCTTTCCAATTTTCCAACTACATATTATATATTTACATTATGTTGGTGTCATGTTATTATTATTAGGCTGTACAGATTTAATGAATGTGTATTTGTCTTACCAATCAAACTTAAACAACCTTCCAATTATATGTGTACTTCTCCTCCTTCACATAAATTATATAGTGGGTTTTTGAACTAAAGATTGTGTTAGTTGAGTAGAAATATCATCTTATATTTGGTACTAATTATTAGCACCCATGATGATTTCTTCTAGTGTCTTTTTCCTTGAAAATTTTAAGGGCATTTCATACTTAGGGACATTTTTTAGTGGAGACATATATTCAAAAGGATTATCAAGGGGTTTTAGATGTAAAATGGGTAAAGATATTGTAATTATTATTAATAATTGATCCATAAAATGAAAGTGTAAAGAATAGATAATAGAGTAAATCATATAATATTTAGTACCTCTATTTCAAATTTTATACCCAATGACGTCTTCTAGTGGATGCATATCTTCAAAACAATTATCATAGGGTTCCACATGTAAAATGGTTGTAGACTAATTATTAATATAGATTATAACCAAAGTGCAAATAAATAATATATTAGTAAATTAAATAATATTTCATACCTCTATCTAGCATTTTCTACCCTTGTATGTCTTCCAATGGAGGTGTATCCTCAATTATATTTTCATTTAATTCCACATGAAACATTAATTATTATTGAAGCCTAATAGTACTGAGTAACTAATAACAACTTATAATTTAGTATTTATAAAATTTTTCCCTCTAGATTAAATAATATAATATTGTTTTTATAATTTCTAAATTTATTTAATGAATTATCATTTTCATTTGTACACATCAAATCAACTCAACTTCTAGTTGGAACTACCCAAAAACTAACTGGATCTTCTAGACTAATACTCATAATTACCAAACTATTATCTGCAATCACCTAAGTAATAGTTGTAGTTTCCAAACTACTTTTTAGTATATTAAACATTCCCCTAACTACTAATTACAGTCACCTAACTAATCTATGTAGTCTCCCAACTGCTCCATGTAGTTGTCTGACTCATGTTAATAGCCATCTGATTATTTTTCACATTTGTCTAGCACTATTTTTTTCATCTAAAACATTATTAATATCTTCTATCACCTTATTTATATCATTTATCATTTAGTTTATTTTGTCTAACACCTAGTTATTTTCCCTTGACTTCTAGTTTTATAAGCATGATAGTGGATACTAGTACTTGAAATAGTTTGTAGCTTATATGTTTTAGTTTATAATCAAGGAGTGAATACCATATATAGTGATGAATTAAACTGAAGTGGATTTATTATTATCGATGATATACACTTATAAGATAAAAAATATTTTAAAAAGTAGGTGAGTTGATCCTTTAATTTAAAAATCTACCCTAAAATTTAGGCAATCTCATACTATCAGCTACCCCATAAACCACCAAATGTTGACTTCAAAAAATTGGATATTTATGAAGAAATGAAGATACTCTACTAAAATAACAAGACAAATAGACTTTTAAACATTGATCGTGGGGAGGGGCACTTATAACTACATTATTTGTGGCCATTTCAATCTTTAAAATGCATATTTTGGGTTTTTTCTAGAGCTCAAGATATCTATGTATGGATTCACTCTCATTTTAAACCCATTGATCCAAAACCCTTTTCTCTTATCTATAATATATAAAAAAATGTGGCATATTTTTTAAGTTAATTTCTTTTTACTCTTTAGAAAGATAATAGTGCACTTATATTTAATGAATTTTACTTACACATATCTTTTTATTGATTCTAAATATCTAAAATCATATTTTGGTTTTGTCTTACAACTAAAAATGTTGGGGTATGGATTCACTCCCATTTTAAACCCATTGAGCCAAAACGTTTTTCTTTGATCATTACACTCTTAGTGGATTATTATGTATTCTCTATAATATAGCATAAAATGTGGCATATTTTATACATTTAAATTCTTTTTATTCTTTATAAAAATAATGGGGTACTTATAATTAATGAATTTTTGTTACAGACATTTTAATTTCTAATAGAAGATCTATTCTATCTAGTGTAATGTTACAAATTCATATGCAAATAGACAAATTTTCCCTCAAGGTTGAGAATATCCACTCTATTATGGGCCATTGGGTAAATGATCCATGAAATGTCGATAAAGTACCCCTTGAGATTACTCAATATGAGTATAACATAACACATTAATGGTGGGATCATGATCGCATGTGTAAAATGTCTCATAGTTACTTTTCTTTTTCCACAACTTCACATCCTCCCTGCAAGATATTATATCCTTCATGGGGTTCTACATGAAAACCCTTTCGTGAGGATGATTTTTGTACATTGGGTTGTAGCCAACAACTGGAGATGCTTAGAGTAAGCTCATAATGCTAGATCTTAATATCCCCCTATCTATTCGATAAATGAGTAATAGAAAAAGAAAAAAAAATATGATGCATGGATCATACTTGATATTTAACCCCCACATGGTGAAGGTAAGAAACATAATTCTAATAGCCCACCACTATCCCATCCTTTTTATATAGATTTCATGGTTTGCGTTACATTATTCTAGTTTTTGTCATTTTAGTATGTTTTGATGATGTCAATATAGTGATAATGTAACTTTAGTTTTAATTTTCAAGTTTTTTTTTCACCCAGTACTTGTATGTTTATGACTTTAGGGTCTAATATCATCCCACAGGTCTTTTAAATGAGTGTGTATAGTGTTTATTTTTCTCTAAGTGATATGTTTTGAAAAAATAATTGTATGTTATTATTATGAATTACTTTAACTTAATATAAAATATTTTTTCATTTTAATAGTTAAAATCTTACTTTAAATTTATAATTATATGTAATTCTATTATAATAGTCAATACATTTAAAATTATATTAATTAATATCACTAATTTACTATCTAGATTAAAATATGACTTAAATACATCATAAATTCATTTTATAACTATAAAATTTTCACTAATTGAATATCATGTTATTCTAGAATAATTTATAATCCATGTTGAATATCATATCTTAACATTCATCAAGTTGCCCACAAAGACTAAATAAACTTTATTATCTGAAAAATAATATTGTGATGTTATTTCATACTTGGATAAGTTTATGCTACTCATGGTATATCCAAAATCAATTATTTAGGTGAACAAGAAAATATTAGTAGTATTCAAAGCTACATTGATATCACAACATGAAAAACATAACATGTTTTTTTCAATAATAATGAGACATAAAAAATAAGGTCCCTCTAAAACATTATAAAATAAAGCATCATATAGATTTTTTCACTAGATACCCTATTCTAAACAATCCCCTCTACCATAGATCTATTTGGGTAAAATAGAAAATATTACATTAAATCCTAGACTTCCTTGATCAAGAATTGATTGGATAAATTAATTCTCATTATATGAGCCTAATATTCTTATGGATAAATAATTTATATTCTTTTTTATGCATTACAAACCTCTTGGACTAGCTCTGAGGTATAATATGATTCACTAAAATGTCCATGAACTAAGATTATGATCAGGTACTTATCCATTCTCAATACATTTTAAATATAAAATTTTCAACCAATTAAGAATTGTATTAATTTTTTTATTTATATAATTAATCTAAAATAACTATAAAAACATCAATATTTTAGCTACCATGCATGCATACATAATATTGATGTAAAGAGATACATCTATCTAAAGGAAAAATGATTGTGAAATATATACAAACAAACATGAAATTAAGACCAATGTGTAAACCTTATATTAAGACTAAAAAAATATAAAACTTTATAATAACTACATTAATACCCTTCAATGTATTATATACCGATGTAATGAGGTTTAGGATTTGAATAAGTTTATCAAATTAAGGATATTAACATAAAATATACAAAACCTATTTTGAGTAAAATCACTACTGATATATACTTATTCACATAAAAAAATATTATATGGATTCTCATGTGAACATATGGTTTCCAATATCCATTGAAAATAACTTATGAGTGCATCTAAGACAATATAATATTATGTCCTAATATAAACTAGCATCCCCTATAAAAATTGAATTTTTAAAAAGAAGAGGAGTGAAGCTACACTAACCTAAGTAAGCTTAGAGACAATACCAAGAAAAAACAATGTTCGTACATTGACACCCGTATTAAGACAAATTTAAAGAAAGTAAGAATGGGATGAAAACCATTAATATGGGTCCAAAAAACTAAGAAATTCTATGCATCCATATAAAATAAGTCAAAATATTGTAATGATCATAAGAATTATTGAATTGATAATAAAACTAAATCATGTCTATATTTTCATGAAGAAAAACATTAGTAAAGCATTTGTAGATGGGATCAAGTTAGCATATATGGGTCTGATGCCTCTATAACTACCAATTCAACAATAAAATTACTCTAAACATTAGGATGTGAGAATCTAATAATATACAAGATAAAAATAAAAAACATTTAAGCATTGACCAATGTATATTTAATAAACAAGGCACGAATGAACATATATATATATTTCGTAGGATTTTAAGTAATCCCCAAGATGTAAAGAAACCTAAGCCCATAAATCACATCCTCAGTATAGACCCTAGAAAATTTGGGTTCCAATGTGAATCCTATATATGTAGAGATATGAACCATTGGTTGGAAATTGTTTGAAAATAGAACATTTTGATTTTACCACTATGAGTAGAGACCATTTGATCTAAAAAGGACTCAATAATTGATGTTTGGAATCAATGTTTCAACTTGATTGAGTAGAAATGATTTTATTTAAAGGCTAATATTTTCTATTATGACAAGTAATTATTCAATATATTTGAATAGAAACCCATTCCTTTTCATAACAAACTCTTTTTTATGTGAGGATGAATGGACAAAGCTCTAAGACAAAATATACCTGTCTTTACAAAAAACACAATTTCTATGTTCAAGATTCATGATCAAACTTTTCTAATAATTGATCAAAATATGAGAATGAAATGAATGTGTGTGTGTGTGCGCGCGCGTGCATGAGCGCACACTGATTTATGTACATATGTATGTAAAATTAATACATTCATGCATGCATGCATGCATGCATACATACATACATACATATATATGTCTGATGAAAAGTTTAATATTTTGAATGCATCAATTTTTGTCTCTTAAAAATATATTCAGATTAAAAAAGAAATCAAAATCAAATTATTTTGTATCTAAATGCTATTGTATATTAGAGTATGAATGGTCTATGTAACATTTGAAAAATTATGAAAAAAAATACCATTAAAAATATTCAAAACTATATGCATCTTTGTGAAGCCCTTAAATAAGTAGGAGAGGTGAAAATAGAAATGAGCTGAAAATGAGAACCACATGACTAAAATTTGGCATGTCGATAAAAAAAAATATAGAATTTCAAATTTGTAATGCCTAAAATGGAGAAAAAAATCGAAGTTATCTATGAAAAAAATGTCCAAAGCTATAAATGTGTGTTTAAACTTGTTAAAAAATTATCCTACAAATCCAAAATAAGAAAAAATGAGTTCCTCCACTTTTTATATGTTTTGAAAGGTGCCCATGATTTTGTAAGAAAGATTCATTTTGTGTGCCATGCAATGGATTGGAGTCATATATGGGGAAACCAATATTTTTATTTGAATACAAAGATCAGTTCTATTCCACTCCATTATAGATTCACCATCTGAACTAGTACATAGTATATTTTTACCTATATCATACTAATCTATCCTAAAAATATCCTCAAACTAGAAATAACCAATTTGTATAGGTTTTCAACATTGAAATTTTACATCATTTTATTTAAATATAATAGGTGAGGTTCTCTTGAGTTGTTCTCAAATGTATAAACATGCGTGAAAACCCATGATGTTATGTCAATTATTTTTACCTCCCCAATAAACAATGAAATAAACTATGTTATTTTTACATTATGTTTCAAATCCTCCTTTCCAATTATTGTGAGGAATTTTACCATCTCCCAAGCACTACTATGTGAACAATGTGACTAGAGAATGTTATAAAATATAATATGCTAAATAAAATCTTGTAATAAGAAAAATTAGAGATTCATTTTCCTCTCTTAAATATGTAATATAAAGTGCAAAGAAGTATATTTTTGGCAATTAGATTGACCTGATCAAATTTTCTAAACTAACTTGTGATTATTATTCCTTTCTAAATGAGGTGTTGTTGATGCTTCTGATTATTTTCATACTCTTTTAAATAACATTAATGCATGAATTCTTTACTTTTTTCCATCTCAATATTATTTTGATTTGTACATCATTGTATTTTATTGACTTGTATATTTTACCACAATGTTTCTCAATTATGTCCAACTTGAGTTGTATTTTATAGACATTACCAAGTTTCCAACTACATATAATATATTTACATAATGTTGGTGTCGTGTTACTATTTTTAGGCTATACAAGTTTAATAAATGAGTGTTTGGCTACCCAATCAAACTTAAATAACCTTCCAATTATCCATGTACTTCTCCTCTTTCACATAAATTATATAGTGCTTTTTTGAATGAAAGATTGCGCTGGTTAAGTAGAAATATCATCTTATATCTGGTACCAGTTATCAAAACCCATGATGATTTATTCTAGTGTCTTTTTCCTTGAAATTTGTTAAGGCATTTCAAACTTGGGGACATTTTTTAGTGGAGGCATATATTCAAAAGGATTATCAAGGGGTTCTAGATGTAAAAAGGGTATAGATATTTTAATTATTATTAATAACTGGTTCTTAAAATGAATGTGTAAAGAATAGAAAGTACCTCTATTTACAATTTGATACCCAGGGACATCTTCTAGTAGAGGCATATCTTAAAAATAATTATCATAGGGTTCTACATGAAAAATGGTTGTAGACTAATTATTAATATAGATTGTAATAAAAGTACAAATAAATAATATAATATTAAATTAAATAATATATATTACCACTATCTATTATTTTATACCCTTGTATGTCTTCCAATGGAGGGATATCCTCAATTATATTTTCATTTAATTCTACATGAAACATTAATTATTATTAAAGCCTAATAGTATTTAGTATTTATATATTTTTTCCCTCTAGATGAGATAATATAATATGTTTTTATAATTCCTAAATTTATTTAATTCCTTATCATTTTCATTTGTACACATCAAATCAACTCAACTTCTATTTAGAACTGCCCAACAACTAGTTGGATCTTCTATACTAATTGTCACAATTACCTGACTATTATTTGCAGTCACCTTAGTATTAGTTGTAGTTTCCAAAATACTTTTTAATTTCTTAAACCTTCCCCTAACTACTAGTTATAGTCACCTACATTATCTATGTAGTCTCCTAACTTCTCCATGTAGTTGCATGACTCAAGTTTATAGTCATCTTATTATTGCTCATAGTTGTATAGAACTAATTTTTCATCTAAAACCTTATTAATATCATCTATCACCTTATTTATATCATTTATCATTTAGTTTATTTTATCTATCACCTTGTTATTTGCACTTGACTTCTAGTTTCAGAAGCATGATAGTGGATACTAGTGCTTGAAATAGTCTGTATCTTATAGGTTTTAGTTTATAATCAATTAGTGAATACCATATATAGTACTGAATTAACTTGAAGTGGATTTATTTTTATTGATGATATACATTTATAAGATAAAAATTATTTTAAAAAGTAGTTGAGTTGATCCTTAAATTTAAAAATCTACCTTAAAATTTAGGCAATCTCATACAATCATCTACCCAATAAAACCACCAAATGTTGACTTAAAAAAATGGGATATTCATGAAGAAATTAATATACTCTACTTAAATAAGACTATATATAGACTTTTAAACATGGATCATGGGGAGGGGCACTTGTAAATGCCTTATTTATGGCCATCTAAATCTTTAAAATGCATATTTTGATTTTTTATGGATTCACTCTCATTTTAAACCCATTGATCCAAAACCTTTTTCTCTTATCTATAATATAGAAAAAAAATGTGGCATATTTTCTTAAGTTAAATTATTGTTACACTTTAGAAAGATAATAGTTTAATTATATTTAATGAATTTTACATACACATATTTTTTTATTGATTCTAAATATCCAAAATCAGATTTTAGTTTTCTGTTAGAGCTCAAGATGCTTTGGTATGAATTCACTCCCATTTTAAACCCATTGAGCCAAAACTTTTTTCTTTGATCATTACACTCTTAGTGGACTATTATTTATTATCTATAATATATCATAAAATGTGGCATATTTTCTAAATATAAATTCTTTTTATTCTTTATAAAAATAATAGGGTACTTATATTTAATGAATTTTTGTTACACATATTTTTATTTCTAATAAAATATATATTCTATCTGATGTAATGTTACAAATTCATATGCAAATAGACAAAGTTTCCCTCAATGTTGAGCATCTCCACTCTATTATGGGCCATTAGGTCAATAATCCATGCAATGCTGACAAAGTACCCCTTGAGTTTACTCAAGATGATTATAACATAACACATGAATGGTGGGACCATGATAGCATGTGTAAAATGTCTCATAGTTACTTTACCTTTTTGACAACTTCACATCATCCCTGCAATATATTATATCCTTCGTGGGGGTCTAGAGGAAAACCCTTTCCTTAGGCTTATTTTTTTACATTGCATTGTAGCCACCAACTAGAAATACTTATAGTAAGGTCATAATTTTAGATCTTAATATCCCACTATCTATTGGAAAAATGAATTATATAAAATGGAAAAAATATGATGAGTCGATCATACTTGATATTTAACAGCCATATTGGGCAGGTAAAAAACATAATTCCAATAGCCCACCACTTTCTCATCCTTTATATATATATATATATATATATATATATATATATATATATATATATATATATATATATATATATTTCATTGTTTGTGTTACATTGTTTTGGTTGTTTGTCCTTTTAGTATATTTTGATAATGTCAATATAGTGGTAATGTAACTTTAGTTTTGATTTTTGAGTTATTTTTTCACCCAATAGTTGTATGTTTATGAGATTAGGGTTTAATATCATCCCACATGTCTTTTAAATGAGTGTGTACAATGTTTTGTTTTCTCTAAGTGATATGTTTCATATTTTGAAAAAATAATTTTTTGTTATTATTATGAATTCTTTAACTAATCTAAAATATTTTTTCATTTTAATAGTTAAAATGTTACTTTAAATTTTTAATTATATGTAAATCTATTATAATAGTCAATACATTTAAACTTATATTAATTAATATCACTAATTTACTAACTAGATTAAAATATAATTTTAATATATCTTAAAATTCACTTTATAACTATAAAATTTTCATTATTTGAATATCATACTAATCTAGAATAATTTATAATCCATGTTTAATATTGCACCTTACCATTTATCGAGTTTAAAAAGACTAAATTAACTTTATTATCTTAAAACTAATATTGTGATCTAATTTCATACTTGGATAAGTTCATGCTACTGATGGTCTATGCAAAATAAATTATTTATGTGAACAAGAAAATATTTATAGTATTGAAATCTACATTGTCATCACATCATGAAAAAATTGACATGTTTTTTCAATAATACTGATACATCAAGAAAAGGTCCCTCTTAAACATTATAAAATAAAGTATCATATAGATTTTTTCACTAGATCCCCTATTCTAAACAATCCCCTCAACCATAGATCCATTTGGGTAAAATATAAAGTCCTACATTAAATCTAAGACTTGATCAAGAATGGATTGGATAAATAAATTCTCATTATATTAGCCTATTAATATTATGGATAAATAATTTATATTCATTTTATGCATTCAAAACCTCTTGGACTAGCTCTGAGGTATAATATGATTCACTAATATGTCCATGAACTGAGATTATGATTAGGTACTTATCCATTCTTAATACATTTTACATATAAAAATTTAAACCAATTAAGAATTGTATTTAATTTTATTATTTATATAATTAGTCCAAAATAACTATAATAACATCAATATTTCATCTACCATGTATGCATGCATACATAATATTTATGTAAAGAGATGCATCTATCTCAAGGAAAAATTATTTTGAAAAATATGAAAACACATATGAAACGAAGACCAATGTGTAAACCTAATATGAAGACTAAAAAGATATTAAAAATTATAATAACTACATTATTACCCTTCAATGTCTTATATACCTATGTAATGAGGTTTATGATTTCATTGTGTTTATCAATTTAAGGATATTAACACAAAATATACAAAACCTATTTTGAGTAAAATCACTACTGATATATACTTATTCACATAAAAAAAATAGTATATAGATTCTGATGTGAACATATGGTTTCCAATATCCATAGAAAATAGCTTATGAGTGTATCTAAGACAATATAATATTATATGTCCTCATATAAACTAGCATCTCCTATAAAAATGAATTTTGTAAAAAGAACAGGAGTGAAGCTACGCTGGCCTAAGTAGGCTTAAAGAGAATACCAAGAAAAAATAATGTTCATACATCAACACCCATATTAAGATAAACATAAAGAATTTAAGAATGGGATGAAAATATTTAATATGGGTCCTAGAAACTATGAAATTCTAGGCATCAATATAAAATAGGTCAAAAAATTGTAATGATCATAAGAATTATTGAATTGATAATGACACTAAATCATGTCTATATTTTAATGAAGAAAAATAATAGTAAAGTATTTATAGATGACATCATGTTAGAATACATGGGTTTGATGCCTCTATAACTACCACTTCAAGAATAAATTTACTCTAAACATGAGGATGTAAGAATCTAATAATATACAAGATACAAATTAAAAACATTTAAGGATTAACTAATGAATATTTTATAATCAAGGCATGAATGGAAAAAAAATATATTTCTTAGGATTTTAAGTAAGTAGTCCCCAAGATGTAAAGAAACCTTGGACCATAAAAATCATCCTTAATATAGACCCTAGAAAATTCAAGTTCTAATGTGAATCCTATAAATGTAGAGATATAAACCGTTGGTTGGATTTTTTTTGAAAATATAACGTTTTGATTTTACCACTATGAGTAGAAACCATTTGATCTAAAGAGGACTTAATAATTGATGTGTGGAATCAATGGTTCAACTTGACTTAGTAGAAATGATTTTACTTAAAGGTTACTATTTTCTATTATGACAACAAATTGTTCAAAATATGTGAATAGAAACCCATTCCTTTTCATAACACACTCTTTTTTATGTGAGGATGAATGACAAGCCTCTAAGGCAAAAGATACCTCTCTTTACAAAAGACACAATTTTTATGTTCAAGATGCATGATCAGAATTTTTTAATAATTGATCAAAATATGAGAATAAAAAGAATGTGTGTATGTGTATGTGTGTGTGCACACTGATGTATCTATATATGTATGTAAAATTCATACATGCATGGATACATACATACATACATACACATACATACATACATACATGCGTACATACATACATACATACATACATACATACATACATACATACATACATACATACATACATACATACATACATACATACATACATGCATGCATGGATGCATGAATACACAAATACATACAAACATACATAAATACATATATAAGTCTGATGAAAAATTTAAAATTTTGAATGCATCAATTTTTGTCTCTTGAAAATATACGCAAATTAAAAAATAAATCAAGATCAAATTCTTTTGTATCTAAATGTTATTGTGAATTAGAGCATGAATGGTCCATGTAACATTTGTAAAATTGTGTAGAATAAAAGTAACAATAAAGATATTCAAAACTATATGTATCATTATGAAGCCCTAAAATAACTAGGAGAGGTGAAAATAGATATGAGGTGAAAATAAGCACCACGTGACTAAAATTTGGCTTATCGATCACAAAAAATTTAGACTTTCAAATTTGGAATGCCTAAAATGGAGAAAATAAATCAAAGTCATCTATGAAAAAAATGTCCAAAGCTATAAATGTGTGTTTAAACTTGTTAAAAAAATTATCCTATGAATCCAAAACAAAAAAAAATGAGTTTATTAATAAAATATTTTCTAAGATTAAGAAAATATTTTATAAATTTATCTTTTTCTATCTTTATTTTTTTTTTCTTTTTTTTTTAATTTTCCAAAAAATACAATTCTTAATTATTTTTCCTAGGAAAATTGAACCAAAAAAATTCTAAATATAACATTAACAACATGCACAAAGTTGTAACTGGCCTATTTTCAAACATATATTAACGTAGCACTATATATCCTTTATTATGAAAGAAATGTTTAAAATGAATTTTATGGAAGTAATGAAATGTCTAAAAAATATCCAAGAATATATCAAAGTGGAATAACATGCATATCTTATTTGATAGAACTTGGAAATATAACCTAAAACATTGAGGTGATGATTTTCAAACATAATAATCATGCATCCAATAATATGAATATTAGGAAAGATCTGAAACCATATTACATTTTTAGAAAGGTTATGTCGTAACAAAAAAAAAATCAAGATATCAACAACAATGCATGGATGCATGTATAGCCTTAATGTAAGAAGACACATATATGTAAATCTATATTTAATACCAATAATATTATATCCTAGACAAGAGGACCACAAGTGTGCCCTCCTCACAAAAAAAATACAATAATAATACAAATCATCCTATCTACATCCATACCCTCCATGTTATTATGTATATAACTAAGGATGTTTAAGATGTTGGGGAATATTATTTAAATGGACTTTACTTAAAAATAGACAAACCTTATTTTGAGGATAACCACTATTGATACATTTCTATTTATAAATAACATACTAGGAATTTATTATATAAATAAGACATGGATAATGTTATACACATAAGGTTTACATTATCCCAAATGAATATAATAATAAATGGACATACTATAATACAATAGTGTGTGTATTAGTATAAACCAACATGGATATTTTTTTTTACTTAACCAATACCTATAAATATTCATGCACCTAATGAATGAAATAATTTATCCCTTTACTAACTCTTTGATCATCATTTTATTCAATGAAATCATCATCTAAAATAATTCTTAGAATGATCTTTTGGATCATGCCTCAAATTTATTAGAAACATTATGTTAAAAAAAAAACTTACTTTAAGTTACCAAACTTTACATTAGACATCACATAGATAGAGTATCTAGGACACATGATCGATCACGTATACATGTTCCATTTACATTCAATGTTTTTTAAACTAAAATTAATTTCACTAAGTTAAAAAATTTTCTTATAATTTTGAACTTTTTCAACATGTTTTTCCTTGTATTTTTGTACATAAGATAGCCTGTTAGATAAATAATGCATATTAAGAAAAAATTACACTTTAACCATGAAAAATTTGAATTTAAGGAGATAAAGAACTTATCATGAAAAAAATTATTTGTAAATACATAAAAAATCTCCTAACATTTGATATTGATATTGATATTGATGCACCAAACTAGACACTTTGCAGATGTATCACATAACATCTACATCTAATCTCCTATGATTGAGTGATATCTAATAACATGATTCAACACTAAATATATAATTAAAATAAGATTATACTCCAATTATAATAAATTATTAAATTATAACTTTAAATATTTATTAAGTATCTAATCATTAATTTTGATCAGTATCCAATTTAGATTCTTTATACATAGAGTA